>APFE030967462.1:137466-148454 GCA_000404065.3 Pinus taeda | reverse complement strand
ATAACACATAAAACACATATACATAGAGATTTTCCCTTAGATCCCAAAACTGGGACTACCAGCTTCATTTATAAGGATTAGTGCATCTTCAAAGGAATCACGGGCTTCATTGAATTATACAAAAATTTGTCATGGACGTAGTACATATGCATCAATAATCTAAAGTTATCCATTGTTTAGATAGATCTAGGGTTTCACAGGTATTTTAGCAAGTCTAGGGCATCATGAGCCTAGGGCATGTCATCAAGGATGTCTTCAAATTTATTAATTTCCCTAGGGATGACTTCATTAATTGGTTGACATCATATTGAATTAAGTGATTCTAGGGTTAGGGTATCATCAGAAAAGGATTAGGACATTTTCTGTCTCCAACAATGCCATATTGACATCAATGACAACTTTGATCAATAGGGCCAATGGATTATCAACTAGAATTTCCAACTCATATTAAAACTCACAATGTATTTCACGTATCTATTTAAAAAAATACATGCACAATTTGAGTTATGTAATTGATTGGCATGTGGTACACATTGAACCAAAAGGATAATTCTAGGTCAAACTGTTGCAAATTTTGGATCAGAGGGAGATTATACTTAGGAAATGAGTCATCACCTATGTTAAAGTGCAATGGAAGAACTTTAGGCCTGAAGAGACAACCTATGAAATGGAAGAAGAAATATTATCCTAAACTATTTACTTACCTATTAATATTGAATAAAGACCAAGTATGGTGTTCTATTTTAAGGGGAGGGGAGATGTAACAACCCAGAAAAACTTACTTTATGACATATGTTTTTATTTATTTATGAAAAGGGAAAAAGACATGTTGAAATGTTACTTTATTTTCTAACATAAGAAACATAATTAATGATAATATTATATTAGAATAGTTAAGTCTCTCATTAATATGTTAGAGGCTAGCATGAGAGATTAACCTCTAACTGTAAGGGAAAACTCTTAAAGTGGTTATGTATAAGAAGGAAAAAACGAGGAAAAAGGGAAAAAACTATTCTTTTTTTGAGTGGGTATGTGGTTGGTAGGTACTACTAGCTTCTACTTAGGAAAGGAGAGTCTTGAACCTTGCTAGAAAAAGAGAGAAATCCTGGATTACCTAAATAAAACACGATGGGAGAGAAAGACCTTGTAGTGGAGTCTAGATGAGGTACCATGGAAGAAAAAGATAATATATGTTTTAAACCTTTTCAATGTGAGAGAAATACTAGTAAAACACAGAAATGTTTTGCAGGGCTCTACATAAGCTGTGGACGATACAACTCCAAATATTCCTAGTTTTATTTAATAGTTAGAGGAAAAACTCGAGGTAAACTATCTAAAGATGATAGTTAAGGGCTGGGACTAACACAAAAGATTTTGGTCTGTTTAGGGAAGAATAATATATAAATATTTATTTTAGAGGTGAACAGAAATCTAGGGTAGGTTAAATGTTGACACTGTAGATTGTAGATTGGAAAGTTGAAATATGTACATATATTTATTAGTTGTATTAAGCTTTAAGAGATCCGTGTTTAAGAAAAACAAAAACAAGAAATAAACCTTGTTTCGAAAGGGAAAAAGAATTATTATACTTTCTTAAGGAAAGTAAATATGTTGCCATGTTTTGTATTAATAGATAATGGTAATACATCTATTCAATATTGTAGGGTGAGATTATGTTTGAAGCCAAGTTGGAATTTCTCAAATCCTTGAAAGAAAAGTGTCTTCCCAAGATCTTGAGTTGTTGGTCCTGGATTAAGCCATGTTTTCTAAGTTATAGGTAACCATGGGACCTTAGACTAAATAATAAAAACTGAAATTATTTGGGTATATATGTGTGTGTTGTTAGAATAAATTGTAGATACACTATTTTATGCATAGAGAAACTACACATAATATGTGTCTGTAAAACATTATGAAAAAGTATTGTCAACATTATAATTATGCATGCAAGTAAACAAAAGAAAGAAAATAGTGCTTAACATGTATTAAGGGTAAGAGTATTTGTAAGAAAGAATTTTAGAATCTGACCATGCCTTTAACATAATGCAGTTAACCAATAATAACCTCTCTAAGTTGCTTACCATAATTAATGACCAATATTATAATAATAATAATAATAAGTGTAGACAATCTTTCAGAAAAATGAGACCACAGAGAACCTCAAAATTATAATCTTAACTATATATCAAGATTACAAAATTTTGCTAAAAGAGAATAATACAAAATGTCCATATGAGGGAACTTAACCATAAATATATCAAAAAATTAATACAAAGTGTTGTTCAAACATTACAAAACCCTAACCCCGTAAGGTTATCACCAAGATTTTTTACAATATACAAACATACAATGTATAATTCTTGTTTGGTGTATTGAGGCTTGTGGCCATGACAAGACGTGTAACTTTTATGTCTAAGAAACTCAAGAAACAAAATATAAGAAGTGGTCGTACTTGTCACATACCTGCTTGACCCATTATCAACAACCACCTACAAATGCTCCAATCATTACGTCTAACTTTTATTTCTATTATATATACAGTAATTGTCACATGCATGAGTATTCAATCATTTTACACACCAACATATCACTTGAAATTATACTTATATGCTTAAATATTTGAGAACACAAAATAAAGAGTAAAGATTCAACATACATAACATCCAATGCACTTAAATAAACTTGGATTAGTGGAGAGAATGTCACTTGGAAAACTAAGCACCACCACCCAACCTAGAATTGACTTCATCCAATTCACCCCCTAGCCATGAGTTCTTGCCATGAATAAACTGCCTCTTGTTGATCTCATCAATGGATAGTTAATTCCGTCTTTTATGATATGGTTTTCTTTAGTGGTGTCTCACTTTTATGGATCTTTTTATCCATTTTCCTAGGCTTTTCCCAAACAATCTCGCCTTTCTCTCCCACAAGACTTTTCCTCATAAAATATTTCCTTTCTCTCCCACAAGGCTTTTATGTTTTTCTTAAACTTAACATATTTCTCTAGCCAAGTAAATTAATGGATATTTATCTCCCAATTCATTAAGCTTATCTAGATTTGGATCTAGAAGTCTTATCATGAAAGAGTTATCCATTCTCATTCACTAATGAGATTTCATTTGGCAGAAATCTCATCTCTTGGTGTCTCATTTTCCAGGTGATTACATTACATTTATAATTTGTTTAACAATAAAGTATCTACTTTAATTGGTATAACTCAAACCTAAATTTTCTTAGCTTATGTCAACAAAATGTTACATACCATGGAGGGGTGTTACATCATCCCCCCTTATATTTACACTGTCCTTGGTGTATTACTATATCTTACAACTTATTTCCTCATTCACAAGTAGTTCTTTCTAAGTTTTCAGGTTCCCATGGCCTTGCCACCTGAACCAGATCTTCTGATATCTAGGTTACAAATGAGTTCTATTGCAAATATCCTTCAATTTCTACCTGTAACATTTGTTCAATCAATTTTGTGATAGACTTTATATGCCATAAAAAAAATCAATTTTGTTTACCATAGTTAATGTCATAACTTTATATAGCAACACTACTATTTGAGTAAATATGGTTAATGTTGCCTTCCATTTAACTATGATTCCTCATTTTCATTCAATTATAATAGGAAGAAATGCATGCTCTTCCAATGCATTTGTGTTCTTGCTAAACACTTGCTTCTTGCAGTCTCCTTGCATCAGTCACAACATGTCAAACAAGCAAATTTGACTAATCAACATGTTTAAAAATATCACATGTAATCATCATAGGCCAAAATCATAAATCTCATGCATACTAAAACTGAAATAAAATACAGATACTTATCCTTTAATCAACCCTTAACTTCCACTTATGTCTTTATTCTGCACACACCATGGATTGGTTTCTACATGAGAAAACCACCCGGTGCCTTCTCGTCAACCATGTACACATACACATAATGTGCCTCACACACATACAACTATACACATCATCGAACCTTGTGCAATACCTGCATCCACACCAGTACCATATGTGCACAATACCGAATGTCCATAGCATTACATGCACACCATGTACCTTATCCACCCATTTTCAAACAATGTTAGTATAATTAACATAACATCAAGTCCATGCCATAATTTCCTTTATTTATTCCCACTACCTTTAGGCAAGTCCAATCAAACCATGCTCGGTTTGTTGATTGGAGAATAAGGAATTCATGGATATGTTCAGCTTCTACAATGAGAGCATAACTGAATAATTTTATGTCAAAGTATTCAAGTGCTTTTATTTAGCTAATCCTTTTCATGTATCTTGATGTTACAGGAAAATTTCAGCAAAATGATAACATAAAGGTAATCATGCATAGTACCACTTTACAATACCAATAGTTTTTTGTTTTTGGATTGAATCTGTCACTTAGACAAGGTTTTAATAACAACAGAATATGACCTACGCCCAATCATACAATAGGTTATTGACTATGATAGTTAGTCTAGTATGGAATTCAATGTTATATTTGAAGTTTAATAACAATCTTAACCTTTTCTTTAGCCAAGAAAATAATTGTATGGTACCTCAAAGGTACTCCACACATAATCTAGTTATGCCTTTTGATTTCCTGCTTTCTTTTTTTACCATTACTCCCAACACCTTGTTGGCCATGAATAATTCAGTGTATATTCAAAAGAAATCGAACAATCAGTATGTAATTACATACACCTCTTATACATGAGTCATAAGTGAAGGTTACCATGTTCTCAACTCTACACCCATTAATTTTTTAGGCACTATGTGTATCAGGGTATGAACCTAGGTCATTAGCAGGTTGATACCCCACTTTACACTAGATCATGACCTAGTAGAATATCATCCATCAATTTTTAAATTCCTTAAAATAAATTGTTTATGCAATAATTGATATATTTTAATACTCAAAACCAAACAACACTATCCATGCAATCTGACAAATAGACTTCCCAATATTGCTTGATAGGAAATAGTGGTATAGAATATGCATCTTAGATTATACAATTGTCAATTGATTTGAATAGATTGCTAGAGATCATTTTATCAAAACCAATTATCTTTGTACACAACAATCGTGCTTACCAGTACCACTTAGCCATCCAACATGGTTAAATCATCCTATTGATTTAACAATGAGCAATTGCATGGTTCATTATTCTCTCTCTTCTAGAACCTTTTATATGTCACACCTTACTTGGGCATGAATTATTTTAATACTAGCATAAGATCCTTAGATCATCATAAGTTGTATTAATATGAAACCTTTTAGGTTTACCAAGAATTTGTTTATTAATTCGAACAATAATGTTCTGAATCTAGTGTACAATTCTTGTTATTCATTAGGCTACTCTAAATTGCTCTACCATATCTAATCTCTTTGTCATTTTTGCTTTTATTAAAGCATGTATATTTTGTTTATATATAGTTGAAGCATACAAATTATTTCAATCTTTTATGTTTCCCCAAAAAGTACATTCTTAAGATCTACCATCATTCTACTAGAACCATCTTTTCCTTGTTATAGATTTGAAAGGTTCCCATTTGTGAGATATTATTAATAGAACCCATCTATGCACATCAAGGTTGTGGAGTTTGAGGTTTCATACTGTGAATTATAATAATTGAGACATTAGAATTGGAGTGAATTTGAGAATGTTCCCTTGAGCTTGTATTAATACTATCTTACTACTATTAATCGAGAAGCACTAGGAGTTGCTTTCACACTCCCATCATGTATTTACTCTAAATGTACTTTTGAGTGTTAGTCCCATTGACCTACTTATGAAGGTCATAAAATTATTAATGTATGATGTTTTATTCCACTTGTATACAGTAAATTGTATTACATGTGTATCACAATTCTGACGCTAGTTTAGTCTATATTGAAAATATAACTTATGCCTCTTGCATATCTTAGTTACAATTATTAGAATATTTCGTTATTCAAACAAAAACTTGTAGGTTACAAACTATGCATATCTAATTACATATGCATGTTACTACTAAATATCAAAATAATGACTTGGTAAAGTTTAGTTCCCTTTAATGGTGTATATTTGGAGTATTTTCCCCATAAGGGTGAATTAAATCGTTCAACCAGTGGCAAAACCACATCCAAAAATGAACTGCATCCTTACATGTAGATGCACCAATTAAAGAAAAATATTGAATTGAAAGACAATTTTAAAAATACATAGTCTCATACCATATATAGAGACCCGTCTTTTAGGAACTTAACGATGTTTCATGGGAAACTTAATGAATATATACAATTTAAAGAAAACCTCCAGAATCTATTCTAGGATGGAAACGTATGAATTAACCATCAATATCTACTAATATTGATAGAATCCCATGAACTTATTTTGTATGACCTATATAGATTCCATCTATATAATTTTATTTTTTATTTTTCCTCATGTTGGCCATGATCTATATAAAGAGCTTTTGTCATTTTATCTATTTTTGTTTACCAATTACCTCATAAGAGTTCCACATTTCTTCCCTTTATGTTCTATCCCTTCCTAAGATCTTCATAAGTAAAAACTTCATTCCATTAATCTATTTCCTTGGAGGGTCTATCTTTACCAACAATAGTTTGTATTTTATTCAGCTATGTCCTTGCATCAGAATCATACAAATCATAATTTAATTTTAATATGGCGAAATAATATGATGACACTATGGAAGAAGAGACCTATTGGCCCATATTTAAACATAGGATTCAAACTTTCTTTATCCACCATTACTTCTTTCAACCCTTGCATTCATATTTACAAGTCATAATGACCACACCACTAAAATGCATCATTTAAACTTTCAATACAATAACCATCCTTTAAAAATCACTTATTCACCACCATTATTTATTCATAACTTTCATTACATAATATATCAATTATTCTTCCTAAAGTTGTTTATACACTTTACTCCTCTTATGCCGAAGCATTTAGTATTTGAGACTTCTCTTACCTCAATTTCATTGATATATATTGTTCTTATGTATATACTACATGTTATCTAATTGGATATCTTATTATCACTATGGGCATAACATCCCACTTAATTGCATGTAATTCCTAACACTCAATAAATAACACAATAAAATAGTAAATTTATGGTTGGCCATTTCTACTTATTGAAATAATAAATATGTTAATTCTTGTCCTTTCTTTGCATTACTCTCTACTCCACTACAACACTGCAAGGTTCTATATTATATAACACATTGCAAAATTAAATTTTCCCATATAATGTTACAGGGTTTCTCCTCCCCGCAACGCTACTATAACTATCCATCATGGTGTATGAAATATAATAATTAGATTGAGAAATTCAATAATAAGTGCAATATTACTATGAAGTGCATATAAAGAATAAAATTCTTAGAATGTTGGCGTAGGCGGCCTACTATAACAAAAGCAAGCAATGCACAATCATATCTCTTGAAATTTGGCCTGCAATATTAGGGAGGAAAATTATTACAGTAATGCTAGAAGAACACGTCAATCTCTGGGAAGTGATTTCATCCAGACTAATTCCATCCAATAATTAAGTGAAGGCTTTCATGGAGGCACTTCACCACAAATTTAGCCTCTAATCCAAACTGCCCTCGAATTTGCGATTGCGAGACAACAAAAAAAATAAAGCGTACTCTGCAACTTTTAGCCAAGTTAAGGTAACAATTATACCTCAAAAATTTCCGCAAGGAAACATGTTCTGTAGCAAGCCAGTCCTCCACCAGAATAATTTTTTTTTGTTGACTTTAGATATGTAAGTGATGCCAAAAAGGAAAACATCTTGTATATTGTTCCCCAGGGGCTAAAACATAAATAGGTTTACTACTTGGTTGAATAGGAAATGGAATGAAATTTGTATCATATTCATCCTCCTCCTCATCATCCTTCTCATTTGCTTGATAATAAATGTCAACCCATAATGATAAGAGTAGGAGAAATGCTAAAACAAAAATAATTTGTGGAAATGAAATGACGATAAATCCACATGCATGGGACCAACATATCCACTCTTTGTAGTAAGCAATAGGTGTCACAATATAGTAAATAAATTAACCTAAGATAGAAGTGCTAATCATGAAATGGAAGACCCTCCATCAAATGAACGTTGTAGTCCTTGAAATAATATTTTGGAAGTGAAAATTAAAAAAAATGCTTGGTACTGTAATCACTTGTGAAGAGTTTCTAACGAGTCCATCCAACATGAGGGTTTCACGATTGAATCCATAACAATTGTACAAAGGTGACCATGGCAGTGAGGCCATCAATAACGGCTAGGGAAAAATTAATGATGGACATAATTGGGAAAAGGCAGGGATTCAAGATCGTCTTGCCAAACTATAGCCTCAACTTCATTTGCCCCAGCAATTTATTGAAGCGTAGGGCCCGTGTTTCCCCTTAAATGTCAAAGGAAGTCTCTGACTCATAAATGAAAATTTTGCCACCATAGCTACTGAAGAAACATATCTACATCACCTGATTTCAATGTCCATAGTTGTAAACCCCCTAGATACACGAAAAGTGCAACGCAGATCATTTATGTGTTAGCTACCTATACCAATAGGTTTCATTTTTCATGATTGGCAAGGGAAGTGCCAATATGATCTACTTTGGTAGTGCAAAGATCTCATATTCTTGTGGAAGAAATATACTTGTTTGGTTAAATGCTGCCCTACTTCTGGATGGGTGATCCGACAGCCTAAGCTGGGTCATGCCATGTTTCAATTTTTGTTGTAGATTAGAGAAAGAAACCTGTCCAAACAGCTCAATCTTGGCAGGTAAAGTAGATAGGTAGTGAAAGAAGGTTCCCAACTGCTTAATCTGGGGCCTTGGAAGCAAGAAGGGTAGCTTTAGATAGAAAATCAAAAGAAAGCCAAAGGTAAAGAAAAAGGCACAAAAGGGTTTGCAAATCTAAGTGCACCCTCCTTAAAGTAAAAAAAAATGCTAGGCAATAGAGTGGGTAGGTAGATGGGGTTGCAGAAAGCATGGTTTGTGACATTTCACTGGCCTAAAGGAAAGGTAAAAACAGGATGCCAGTGCAGATGTTCTATTCACAGCAGTGTTACAACAACTTAATGAAGCATGTCTAACTTCCAGTTTTCCCCATCTCCTTCATGACTAACATCCCTATGCCACCCAACTTCACACAGAAGATCAAAGTATTTTGTTGGTTCTAGTTTCTTTAATAGCCACATTTCTTGTGAAAAATTCTTTTCATTTTGATCTACTTCCTAAAAGACTAAGTTAATTTCATACAAACTCAGTATCCCCCCCCATCCACCTCTTTCATTCATATTAACTACTAACTTGTTACTATCTAACTCCCCTACCCCCTATTCCCCTATTACTATGTAAAACTTGCAAAAAACCCAAAAAAAATCTAAGTATCCCCGCCCCCGAGCATTATAGCTCTAGGTGTGATTTTGAAGGTCCTCATAAGCTAAAAAAACATTTGAGCACAACCCACAGAGCGCCAAAGAATTAATCCTAGGGATTAATCCGAGATTTGCTTGGGTTAATAGCCTAAACCCACTTTGATTATAAACCTTTGTAAAAACCCATTTAACCTGCAAATGCTGAAAACAACCCGAAAAACCCACTTTTCCAAAGTTTCCGCCAGGCGCGATTTTCAAAAGAAAATAATATTTAATTCTCCCCGCCGTCGAATATTGCCCGCACACCTTATCGTTCCATCAACCGTCGGATCTGGGCCCTCCCATCCGACGGCCCACATCATATCGGACGGGCATCAGCCCCCGAAAGTTACCTTTCGAGAAACTGTTAGAGGGTGACGTCAGGCCTCCGCCACGCGTCGCCCCCTAGAGTCTCTCGGAGCGCCCTCTAACAATACCGCGACCGTATAGAGGGCGGTTCGAGAAAAACCGCTTACCACTCCGCTAAAAACCGCTTGCCCACGCCATTGCCACGGCCCGCCCACGTCACGTCCGTTTGGCGCCCTGTCAGCACCCCCGACCGCTAGCGCTCCTGCGTGTCTGCCACCTATGCAATCCTCGTGCACCACACACTGACCGCCACGTCACCCGATGACGTCATGCTGACATCACCCGAACGTGACCCCACCTGATGACGTCATGCTAACGTCATCCAAAAAGCGCGCCAATGAGCCAAAAGTCCATATTTAGCCGTTTTTTCACGTTTTTCTCATTTTCTCACTGAAAGAACCATTGCTCTCCTCTGCATGAGAATTATGACCACTGCCGCCAACCTGCTGAAATCGACTTGAAGAGCGTTGCCGCCTGCAACCCACCTGTACTTGTCACTATTACCGGCAATTCACTAGGTATTTACCCAGAGCATCCTTTCAGAGCTAAGTTACGTCCATGTTTCTCCAAAACTGAATTCACAAGAGTAAAACAAACATGTTTTTACCATTAAATTCCCGAGAAAACTAGCATTCCCCACAATTGCAGGGTCTAATTTCACCTGTTGAACCCACATATATCTACCCTTCCCCAAATTCCCATTTTGTCCGTGCATTCGTGGACTGTAAACCTAAAACAACATAATTTACCAGGAAAACTGAGTTGCCTACTCCTGAAATCTATCAAATTACTCTTGTTAAGAATTCTGCACCATTATCACACCTCATTACCCTTTTTACCTCTGCAAAATTAACCCTCTGTGGTCTCATTCCTGCTAAAACCAGTTCAGCACCAAGTCATAACCACTTCTTAGCCATGGAGACACCAATAGTCCTAAATATTCAACCTCTGAATGCCCCACACAGAGAGCTGGAGTGGAAATCCCTAGGTGATAAAGATTACCATATGTTAGACTCCATGCCCATGACAACCAAGTTTAATATTCACCTGATGAATGAATTAAAGGCCCAACATCTCAGTGGGGCTGACACCTTGGGAATTTGGGATTCCCACATACCCATTTACAACCTCCCTCAAGTCAATGTCCTACCAGACTTGATAAAACAATGCATGT
>APFE030967462.1:99135-137446 GCA_000404065.3 Pinus taeda | reverse complement strand
TCCTGGGTTATGGGACATATGAGGATGTGGATGAAACCATCATAGCAATGCTGTCCATTTTCTCCCCAGGGATGCCTCCTGCTGTACATTATGACTTTGCTACTTTCATTGCCAATAAGATTCATGAGAAATTTATGAATCTGGAGAGGGAAAAGGTGTTTAAATACACTAGATACATATATCATTTATTCTTATTCTATCAGCCGGATGCCTTCCCTGTCCCTCTAAAGAAGCTAGATGCCCAGGGACGCCCAAGGTCGGTTGTGTTTTGGACTTTAGTTTGTCATCTTCTGCCTTATTCACCCTACAACTACTGTGAATTTATTGATCTGTTCATTCATCCAGCTATGACATTATTGTTGGGTGCCCCTCCCCCAAGATTGACAGATGAAATGCAGAGAATCCTTCAGCTCTCTAAGGCATACAACATTGGTGACTGGTACTTCTACCAACACCATACAGTAATCAGAGTATATGGCTGTGAGCTGAGTCCTTATAGGCTGCCAAAATATGTCCCTATGAGACTCTTTGCCTTAGAGTACTTTAGGCAGTTTGGAAATGCAGACTTTGTCCATTTCCAAGCTAAAAACAAGAAGGTGCAGCTAAAAGTAAGAAATCAGCTGGGTCCCTTCTTGTACAATAAGAAGGAAGAAGGGTGGAAGGAAGCTGATAGGATTCTAGAGACCCTCAGACTTCAGACCAGCTTCAAGTGGGTGCCTTATGACCCTAATCACTTCATATCCCTTAGGAGGATAAAGTATAAATTGGGTGGCTATGTCCATGTGAAAATCCCTCATGTTGAGAATTATGCCAATGCCCTAAGCTGGGAAGAAGGCACATTAGAAGAGCCAATTAGCAAAGAAGAAATGCTAAGAAGAGAAACTAGCAATATTGAGAAAGAGGTTGACTTGGAACATTGTTGGCATGTTTCTTCCTCCTGTCAAAGGCAAATTGGAGCAGCTGCCTCATCTTCCATAGCCCAGCAGCAAGTAGCTGGAGTTGCCCAACAAGAAACAAATAAAGGCAAGGGCAAGGAGGTGGAGCAGGAAGGGCATCTCTAGGCAGTATGCCTGAGGTAGCCAACAGATTGTTCAATGTGCTCAATAACAGGACAGGCCCTCAGCTGGCAGCAATTGGGATCACCAGCAGGACGGAGACTATCCAGCTAGTTAAGAGGGTCCTCACACTGAAAAGCCTGGTACAGACATTAGACAGAAGGAGCCAAGATATGCAAGCGGAGGTAAACAGGTTCATGGATAAGTTTGCTGCATTACAGGGCAGAGGTCTCCCCAGCTTACTCAACAGTGCAGGAAAACTTCTATCACATGAAGTTTATGCAAAGAGGGTGAACACATTTGCCACAAATCAGATCAGCCAAGGATCAAGCAGCTCACAGGAAACAGGGCCAACATCTGGGCAAAGTCTCTATGATAGAGTAGAGAATCTGTTCTTCATTATGAATGAGATTAACCATCTGTTTGAAACGCCTCTGAATTTCTACAAATACACAGAGGCAGATGAGACCATGGATGAGATTTTGAGGCATCAATTGCCTACGCAGGATTGGTGGGCCTCCATGATACAATTATTATTATAAACAAGAGGCTTCATCTAAATTTTGTCATCAAAATATATAAGTCATCACCTTCAGAAAGTGTGATACACATACTATGACAAAAAGGTGGAATGAGCCACCTCAGCATGAAGATTCAGCCACCAAAAACAGCAACGACAGCTACAGGTAGCAGGGCTGAGAAAAAGCTTCAGCATGACAGAGCATAAAGACACATCATTCACATCAATCAGCATTAAAGAAGAAACACTCAACTGACTCACTCTCTTCCAAAGGTCAAGAAGAGGCCTGACAACATTAAAGACCATTTATCTTACACTCAGACTAGCAATAACTTTCTTATCTGATATTTGTAAAGTTGGTGAGCACAGTTAATGTATCAAATGACTCAGTATTGAGATATTTTGTAAAACCTATTGTATATATTCCCCCTCGCATACACTTCCAAGGGGTTGGTGATTATTGTTTTTTGGTTGTTTCTCTTATGAAGAACTGATAACTTGGCTGTAACTTTCAGAAGGATGTGATTAATAAAGCTTGGAGTTTACAGGAACTGAGTCTTACTGGTGCATGTTGTGATTGGAACCATTGAATGCTACAAGATTCTAGTGCTATGACTTGATATAATAAGTGTTTCTCTATCTCTGTTAATTTTTCTGTTATTTATTTTAACTCATCCCTCTCACATGTTGTTCTGAATCTAGGAAAGAAAGAAAAAGAATAGCTCAGGATTTGTCCATGGAGACACCATGATCTCAATCTAATTTCACTATAAATGTTTTTCATAACTTTCAGTTGTTTAAATTGGAATTCTTAATTTCTCCAATAAGCTCTGAACACCTCATAGTCACTATTTGGTAATTCATTTACGCCACTAGGTAGGGATTGTCATTCAAATTTATATCACACTGTTGGTAACTCCATATCTCATTGTTTCACTCACTAAATTGAAAATTATATTAACAATAGCCATCTAGCCTTGCAGCAAAACTTTCTCCATCACAGGCACCAGAACTATCTCATTTTTCTGACTCCATATGCCCAACAGACTAGCATCTTCTGAACTCTTCATGCCCTTCTTACAACAAAATTTCATCAACCAAAGTCTCAAACAGGAAACTGAAACTTTAAACTAGCCCAAGATACTCACAAAGCATATCTGAAACTTAAAGAGAGAGCCCTCTCTGATTATAGATAGGCTAGGATCTATAATCCAAAGGTTGGTTAGTGGTTACCCCGGCCGTATTCCCTTGGGAGTCATAAGGAACAACCTGGGTGTTAACATTATGACAGAGCTGGGGATTTCCTTCACTCATAGGCCTTTTCTATGTTGAGTATCCCACCGATAGTATGATATTTAACATATATATATTTTGAAATGGAGGCAAAATAGAGTTTTACTTGCAATCAGGGAAAGCCTAAATGATTTACGTTCTCATATGGGAGATATTTGGATAAACATTATCCAACTGAATGCTTTTATGGCGTGATAACTAGGATGACCATTATCCACTGAGTGCTTTTTTGGGGTAAATGATTTCACATAAATTTATTTGTTTCCGGAATGTGTATGTACATATGTTCAACTCGATAAAACATTGCACCCAAACACCGCTCACTCAGTGGATAAGGCATGCGAAAATATCGACATGGCAGATCGAAAAAGGAAACTAATAATCTTTAGTAGAATTTTCTTTGTCCATTCAATTGAAAAGGTTTTTTCTGATTTAAATCACATGATTTCAAAAGATTCCATAACCACAGAGGTCAATGGCGCGACGTTTTGAAAAAACTATGGAAGCATTAACTCATTTCAAGCAAAAGGAGAAAAGAACAATAGGTTGGTAATACCATTCTGTCTCTACTCCCACTATTTCAAAGAACTACAACTATTAGAAATCGTAAAAGTTATCCACAGTATGTGGTTAACATATAATTGACAGGTTTTTGTTTGGTTGCAAACTTCTATAACCCTATTTCACGAGTTTCGAATTTTGATTCAGCTAGACATGCTTACCAATATAAGGCAGACACACATGAAATGTTATGAGCCTTCACCTTGTTTCCACATTATCTGCAAGTATGGTTTTTATATCCACAAATCTTCTTGCAAAAAATCTTGTTGTGCGATTGCTCCATTCACTATATGCTTGTAAATTACACAAGAAAATGTACCAATGGTATACATGAACCATTCAGATTGTAAATCACTCTTTACTTAATAACATTCTTAATTTGGTTACTTAAATTAGTTTGTGGTATCGAGGCTACAGGGAGGAGCACAATGTTGATTATTTAGGCTAGGTATTTGTGGTGATATAATCCATTGGGTGCGGTCCCTTGTTCTGTTTTCATGTAATACCATTCAAGTATTGACCATCACATATAGTTATAACATATATCATTTATGTTGATATTTAAAAGATAATATATCAATCGACCTTTAAGATTATGCACACAATTCTCATGACACTTTGACCCTCACTATTTTTAGTGATCCATGCATACAATAATCCTTTACTGGTTCTAAAACTGGCTCCATCAAACCTTGCAATGGTCATTAAGATATGCATTTAACTCCATATATATAGTGACTACACTAGATCAAACGAGGTGGAATTTTAGGTCCAAATTAACAAATTTATTTACTACATTCCAAATAAATCCTTCCACATTTACTTATGCATACATTACATCTCGAAGGAAAGAGTCAACATGGGAATTGAACATAATAAGGTTATGCATTTTAATTTCATTTCTTTGATAACCAAAACAAAAATTAATGCATTCCATACAAATCACAACTTCATATTCAATAGGTAAGCTATCACACACCATGCTTATGTTTTCATAGCTAAAACGAGCCTCAATGGATGCAATTCAACCCATGATGCATAATGCATATCATAGATAACCTGATCTGCAAGCTATGCCATTGAAAACCTTAAAGATATAAAGCAAGTCACATATTTTTCTTTGACCATAATGATGCCATATGAAGAATGAAAACCATAGAAATCATTGAACTTGTAGTTTTCATGACACAACCAGTAGGATTAATTATTCCCTTCTAATTAATTGTCTAGTGATCCGATGGACTACCTTTGTTTTTAATTTATCTCTTCGCGCAATTGGAAAAAATAATTAGTTACATGCTTGACAAGAAATATAGGATATTTCACTCCTCATTGAAATATCAAACTTTAGCTCTTTCAAAATCCATAATTTCAAATAAGCTTAGTTCAAAATTACCTTTGATTGTAAGTGATCAATATAATATTCACACTCTATGGCTTCAAATTCCTCCTCCAAACTATTTTAATATTTAGTTTCAACCTTTATGGATTCTAATGCCTTAAGGCACTACTCTAAAAGTCATTGGAATAATTTTTTATAGCAATTTTATGACCAAACCTTTCAGTGAGATCTCTTATTCGTTTAGGACATAGTTAAGGACCTACAACCCATTCATATCTTACCGATGCGGGTTGGCCTATAGGCCTCAAAATGTTAAGTTAGAGCTTCGATACCATTTGTCACATAGCTCCTTGACCCATCATCAACAACCACCTACAAATGCTCCAATCACTACATCTAACTTTGATTTCTTTTGCATATACTGTAATTGTCACATGAATGAGTATTCAATCATTTTACACACCAAAATATCACTTGCATTCATACTCATAGTCTTAAATACTCAACAACACAACATAAAGAGTAAATATTCAACATACATAACATTTGATGCAATTAAATCAACTTGAATTAGCGAAGAGAATGTCACTTGGAAAACTGAGCACTGCCACCCAACCTAGAACTAACTTCCTCCAGTTCACCCCTGTGTCGAGCATTCTTGCCATGGATAAACTACCTCTTGTTGATATCATCAATGGATATTTAATTCCCTCTTTCATGATATGGTTTCCTTTAGCTGCATCCCACTTTTATGGATCACCTAGGCTTTTCCTAGAAAAGCTCACCTTTCTCTCCTATGAGACTATTCCTCATAAAACATTTCCTTTCTCTCCCACAAGGCTTTTATGTTTTTCTTAAATTTATCATATTTCTCCAACTAAGTAAATTAATGGATATTTACCCCCCAATCCATTAAGCTTATCTATATTTGGATCTAGAAGTCTTACCATGAAAGAGTTACCCATTCCCATTCACCAATGGGATTTCATTTGGCAAGAATATCATCTCTTGGTGTCTCTTTTTCCAAGTGATTACATTATCTTTATTATTTATTTAATATTAAAGTATTTACTTTCATTGTTATACCTTAGACCTAACTTTTATTAAGTTAGGTTAATAGAGTGTTACATACAATAGAGGGGTGTTACAGTACCAAATTTACAACCTTAAAACTCTGCAATCACCATGGAGCCAAAAGTGTTTACATGCTAAAAGGACAACTTGTAATAGTAGTGCGGGAGTTCTGTTTAATCACAAATCAACGTGGTAGAAAATGGAGAAAAGCTTAGAACAAAACTTGGTAATTAGATGAATAAGTCAAGGGAGAGCTAATAACATGTATTGGGGCCCTTCCACTTCTCCAAGGTTCAACTTTGAATCATACCTGTGTAAACAAGTTGCAAACTTGAGTTATGAACCCCTTATAAAATGTGATGAAAAAATGTTTACATTACAAGGCTTCATGGTTTACCTGTCATGGCCAATGACATTTTATATTTCCCCAAATATGCCCTACATGCACATATAATAGGGTTAGATAGGGGAAAAATTGAAATAAAAATAATTCTTGATCGTGAAATCGAAACTCAGAAAATTACCTTCAGTGTCGGTCGAAACCCAAATTCACCAAACTTTGTAATGACCTCAAATCTTCAACATACTTGACTCTAAAACTTCGAATGCACATCCTTGGATGAGTGTTGGAAACCTAGCCATCACACTATAGGAGATATTAACTATAAAGGAATTAAAAGAATTGAATAGAAAATATAAAGAGCATAACATCTTAAACAAGCTAGAAATGCCAAGAAAATGGTTCATACCTCCAAAATGCAGCATTGAATAATTATGGCGACACTTCCATAACATTTTTGAAGGAGAAAATTATTTGATGATTATAAAAAAGGTTAAAATAGGGTTTCAAACATGGGATCAGAACTCTAGGCTCATTTTCAAATAATTGCAAATGAGGCAGTGTCATGAGGGATGGGTAGGTTCATTTCCCTAACCTCCTTGCCAATCAATCCACACCGTTCAATCTAAGGGGGGAAGTTGGAGCGTTGAATTTTCCAGATGTGACCATAGTGAATAACTGCCTAATCGAATGATCTCGAAGGGACACTATGAATAACAATGTAATTCAGAATGTGACCTTGATTGGAAAGACATGCATGCTATAGAAACCAATAAATATAACTATACCACATGCATAGTGCAAGTATCTATATATATATATATATATATATATATATATATCAAAAGGATACAATTTGAATGAATTTAATCATATATCATAACAAGGATAATAGTGCTATATATTAGATAAAGAATGAAAATGATACTCTTATAGAGAAAAAGGAAATAAAGTCAGTAAAGGCAATGTTGAAGAGTGAGATTGAGAAGACGGTTAAAATTATATAATTGTATATACACATATATATATACACACACACACACACACCTTTACACGGTTTTTTTTTCTATTACATGTCAAATAACAAGTTACCTTATGAATTATTGGAGATGTGACTTGCACTAACTTCCTTTGGTGATTTAAAAATGATCTGATTTCTTGTTAATTAAAAACTTTAAATTTTTGGTGGTCTTCATTTTTTTTCTTCATTAGTGATTTTTGAAAATCTATTTCGATAATTCATTTTAATTTAAAATTTTTTAACTAGTTCCATGGTAAATCCAAACTATCTATTTCAAAATAAAAATACTCTAGGACATTAATGGGTACACATAATGTTTCAAAATTTTTTTGTATAGTACACCATGAAATCCATATTATAACCACTACATGGTTGATTATGACATAATAATCACCTATTCAACACTCCAAAACCATTATACATATAATTATATTTAGAATTATGGATTTCACTCCATTACCACCATTTTCATATAACTTCAACAAAAATTGAAACTCTAGAGTAATGAATGTTACCAAATTCATAATGACATCTATTCATATAGGCCTAGTAGTTGAAAATTCAACCTAATGCTACATTCTTACATGGCTAGCCCCACATCAAGAAAAGTTACCACAAATTTCCTTTCAAATAACAAACTATAATGCACCTAAATGGTATGGTATCCTAAGAATTTGATTTCTTGAACCAGTTTTGGAAATACGATACATTTTACATCAATAAGGAGGCATGCAGTTAAGAACAACTCATGCAAATCTATCGAGAAGTTATATACGTGAACATGTAAGCATGTCTCTCACAAAGTGTATATCGATAAAAATATATACATGCCATTAAATAATGAGAAATAATAGAATAAACTTATCATGAATAAAATGCATACATAATACTTGTCTTTATTAAATAACCATACCCACTAGTTGTAGACATTAGATATTCCTCCCAACCAAAAACACTACTACTTCAAATCTCTTAGTAGCAAGTCACCCAAGCTAATACTTTGGATTCATAATGATAAATGTCTAAGATAACTCTAATAACTTACATGTAGCTAAGATATGATGCTATCATATTTTTGTTCAATCAAAATTACTCAAAAAATAATATCAACTTGCCCTCTCTCTTTCCCTGTTGGCTTGCACAACCAAAAGAAAGGAGTTTTTTTCTCGCAATATAGCCCCCAAGATATTCTATTTTTCTGTAGGGATGAAATATATTCTAGTTAGGAAATCCCAATGATATAAGTTCCATATATTCTTATCTATGGATAGTTTTCCCCAAAATTTCAATCCATCCATACAACTACCCATCTTAACCTTACTAGAAAATAACCAATATTCTCATACAATGCACTAGTAATGACTATTTTACAATAGGAGTCTTCTCTTCTCTCCAAGAAGAAAAAAATAGAAATATTGGGAAAGAAGGATGAAGAATGCCCTCCTACCTTGCACCACCCCACCAACCATAAAAAACATGGTTAAAATATGAATTTTCACAATGTGCCATGTGGCTTCACAAAGAACCTCATGTAAATCCTTTTGGTAAGTAATTAAAAAAGGATTTAATAAAATGTTACAATTTTCATCTATCCTCTCTAGCTACGAAAATCCCTCATGGAATCACAGCTCCTTATGAATCTTATCAATTTCCAACTATAATTCGTGACTTATTATTATTATTATTATTACATTTATAAGCAATCTAGCCTTTAACCATGTACAAACATACACTATTAATCTAGGGATCAAAATAGGGGCATTACATTCCTAGATGGGAGCTTTTTTTTTAAATACTAACTGAATGAAAAAAAAATGGAGGAACCTTTAATTCTCCATGAAACTAGTTGTCTGTCGAAGGCTTTGTCAAAGAGGGATCTATTTCCCAATTTGGTCACATATATCATGGAAGGATTAAAATATCATAACAACAAGTCACGTTCTTCCCATATTTTGGCATTATTATATTTCAAAGGATCAATATTTTTTTTTATATCCTATAGGAACCCAACAACCTCCATGTGATGCAGGAGCATCAAGACCCTCTCCATTTGTAAATATGGAATAAAGAGGGGGTGTGATAGTTTTAGTATTTTGTTATGTAAATATTCTTTTTCTAAAATAATATGAGAGAATAATTAGAAAAAGGATTGGGATAGGATTTCTATGATTTTTCAGTTAAAATTAGGATAAAAAAAAATGGGGAATAAAGCTTCAAGCTTTAAGTCATTGTGGGAAAAAAGGAAAAATCTTGATTTTCTAGGAGATAAGGTCTGATCTATCCTTATTGTACATATCCATTATTATTATAAATTAATGAAGCAGCTAAAGCTCTCATCAGGGAGGGAGGCGGCATCAAAGCATAATTTCAAAACCTCTCCAACGTTTTAGTGTAATGGATCTTCTGATATTATGCATGTATCTTATGGTTTGATGGCGATGTGTATTAAAAATGCTTGAATGTTATCTTGTGAATGGAATTTTGAAATCACTGTAAAAAGTTTGAAATTTCAGGGGAGCAACTGTTTGTAAGCGCTATATGCATTAACCTTGGGTTAAAAGCTTGGAAGCGTGATACAATTGATAGCTTGTAAATGATAATTCTTGGCGTATAAATACCGTGGGCAATGGCAGTATTATAGGTTGAACCAAGCACAATTCTCAGATTAATGAACAGTTTATAGGCTACATGAGTGGCATAGCTCGTTTATGTGTGTGCTAGAATGATCCAATTTGTTTTCTTTCCATCATTATCCTGTGGCTTCGATATTACGGTTTCATGTCAGAGTAAAACTCTATTCGCATAAATTAAATTCAATAATTTAATTTTATGGCGCATGGAAGACAGAGAGGAGAAACGGATGAGAAGTGCGCATAAGGAGTTGAAGCCGTTGTGCCCAGATCAAATGCGTTATAGACTTTTTTTTTGAGACCAGGCAAGCTCTTATCTTTGGCGACAGTGGACTGGGAAGTCTATTCGACGGGGTAAAAAAACAGTTGTGGTACAAATGCTAAAGCGCCAGACATGTGTATTGAATACATTGTAAACAGAGTCTCCAGTGGTTGGTTGAATACAGTATTATATATGGGTAAAGAATTAGTAATATAGAAGCCAATCTCGAAGCCAGAGCGGACAACCTTGTTCACCTGTGGAAAAATCTAACTGGAGTGCGTATCCAGCTGCAAGTCACGATTGATTCATATGCAGAGGTGGTCTTTGGTGTTGAAGCATTGCAGATGCACGTAGAAGGGAGAGCGCTCTTAAAACTATGAAAAGGTATGTTGTGGCTTTTAGTAGTGATCTGAGGTTTGGAATTGATATAGCGGAAGTTGACATCTGGTAGTGTTGATCAATTTGAAGATAATTCAAGGATTGATGGTGTCTGTCTTTATGAGATTGGTATCAACAGAGAATTGTGTAGAAGCTTTGGCTGACTAACCCATTGAAAAGGAAATTGAAGGGCGCAGTACAATTATGGCTCGAACCCCCAATGGAGTGATTAAATTATATTTGATATTGAGGGCCTATGAATGAGGTTGTTGATTTGGGGCACTTGCCTTTATGTGCAAGAGTGAAGAAGATCCTGGTTATTGCAGGTCTGCCTACATCAAGTGGTATCAGAGCATGGCTCTATTGAGATTGAAGAATGTATGAATTTGAATTGAATTCAGAGTTGATTTTTTAATTGGGCTATTGGTGAAGTTGAAATTATTAGTTGAAACAGAGTGTTTGAAGATTCTGGGTTTATGCGGGTTTTCCCTGAATCAGGAATAGTGAAGAAATCTCAGCGGGAAGAAGGAGAAATGAATGTGGAAAAACTTGAAGATTCAACAGAGGTTGAATAAAGTTGCAGATGGGAGAAGCCTACAGGAGCAGTAGAGGATGCTAAAAAGGTTCCAGCAGAGGACCAATGATTACCAAAAGACCAGATCCGGAGGGAAGGATTGGTGAGGTAAGTGGCAGCAAAAGAGTTTTCTGTGGCAGAGGCTTCATGCAACTCATAGGGGAGCAAATCATGGCGAAGGAGATGACTACTAAAAGTCATAAAGGAGAAGATAGAGGTTCAAAAAGAAGCCACAGAGATGAGATGACTACAGGAGTTCGAGAAAGAAAGATTGCAGAAATAAAGGCACAGTTACAGGTACTGGAAGAACGGCTACAGGAGCAAGAAAAGCAGAAAGGAAAATGGATCTTTCCACTGAAGGGAAAGAGAGTGATTTGGCGACAATTGCAGAGGAGGTTGAGGCAAATTCTGATTGCCTTGGTGAGAAAGGGACTTAGAATTCTTGTGCCAGAGATGAAATTTGAAAATCCCACATGCAGATTTGTTCAAAGGAAACTGTTGAAGGAAGCAGTGAAGACTAAAAAGACTTGCAGTTTAAAAAATGATGAGTTGTGTATGTTTGCAGGTGCAGAGGAGGTTTCCATTGGTGAAATAGAGGACAAAATCATTAATGATTTCTTGAATTATTGGGCAAATCCAGGTGAGCTGGATAATGTGGACTCTTGTGTTTGTATGGCTGACAATTGTGATGTGATTACAGGTGTTGAGGAGGATGTGCCATATTATGAAATTGTTATAGCACAAGAGGAAGTCCTTGTGGAAATGAATCAGTCTGAAGCACAGATAAAGGAAGTAACAATTGATACTGAAAGTTTATGTATGAATGCAGGTGATGATGATATGCTTCAACGATGCTACAGAGAAATTGCATTGTTAGAATACTGGTTGGAGAATCCACAATATGACAGGGAGATTACAGAAGAAAGAGGCCAGTGCAGTGAACCAGAAGAAAAAGTTGCAGATGAAGTTGAAATTGCAGGTGATGAGCCAAAGCATGTTGCAGAGGGACAGGAAGATTGGGAGGTAGCAAGATCTATGGCGACAGCAGTAGCAACATCTATGGCGACAGTAGCAGCAACATCCATAGTGACAACTGAGACAACACTAGCAGCAGAAGAGGCACTGAAGCCTTATGATTTTTATTCTAACAATTGTTTTGTGAGTACAGGTCTTACTGAACAAGCTGGAGAAAGTCTGCTAGACAAAGAAATTAAAATGATGATGCAGAGGATGATGAAGGAGTCCTGGAAGAGACCAGCACCAGTGAAGCAAAAGAGGAGAAACAACAAAAAGAAGACAACAGAAGATTGCAAGAGTGTAGCCAGTGGAGCGATGTAGCATAAGGCGTGGAGACCTGGAGAAGAACAACAGACAAAATCAGCGGCAAATGATGAGTTGCAGCACAAGGTGTGGGATCCAGGCATACACAGATCCGGACACATGATCACGAGATCATGATTAATTTTAAGGTTGGGTGTATGATGCAGGAGCATCAAGACCCTCTCCATTTGTAAATATGGAATAAAGAGGGGGTGTGATAGTTTTAGTATTTTGTTATGTAAATATTCTTTTTCTAAAAGAATATGAGAGAATAATTAGAAAAAGGATTGGGATAGGATTTCTATGATTTTTCAGTTAAAATTAGGATAAAAAAAAATAGGGAATAAAGCTTCAAGCTTTAAGTCATTGTGGGAAAAAAGGAAAAATCTTGATTTTCTAGGAGATAAGGTCTGATCTATCCTTATTGTACATATCCATTATTATTATAAATTAATGAAGCAGCTAAAGCTCTCATTAGAGAGGGAGGCGGCGTCAAAGCATAATTTCAAAACCTCTCCAACGTTTTAGTGTAATGGATCTTCTGATATTATGCATGTATCTTATGGTTTGATGGCGATGTGTATTAAAAATGCTTGAATGTTATCTTGTGAATGGAATTTTGAAATCACTATAAAAAGTTTGAAATTTCAGGGGCGCAACTGTTTGTAAGCGCTATATGCATTAACCTTGGGTTAAAAGCTTGGAAGCGTGATACAATTGATAGATTGTAAATGATAATTCTCGGTGTATAAATACCATGGGCGATGGCGGTATTATAGGTTGAACCAAGCACAATTCTCAGATTAATGAACAGTTTATAGGCTACATGAGTGGCATAGCTCGTTTATGCGTGTGCTAGAATGATCCAATTTGTTTTTTTCCCATCATTATGCTGTGGCTTCGATATTACGGTTTCATGTCAGAGTAAAACTCTATTCGCATAAATTAAATTCAATAATTTAATTTTATGGTGCATGGAAGACAGAGAGGAGAAACGGATGAGAAGTGCGTATACGGAGTTGAAGCCATTGTGCCCAGATCAAACGCGTTATAGACTTTTTTTTTTGAGACCAGACAAGCTCTTATCTTTGGCGACAGTGCACTGGGAAGTCTATTCTACGGGGTAAAAAAAACAGCAGTGGTACAAATGTTGAAGTTCCAGACATGTGTATTGAATACATTGTAAACAGAGTCTCCAGTGGTTGGTTGAATACAGTGTTATATACGGGTAAAGAATTAGTAATATAGAAGCCAGTCTCGAAGCTAGAGCGGACAACCTCGTTCACCTGTGGAAAAATCTAACTGGAGTGCGTATCCACCTGCAAGTCACGATTGATTCATATGTGGAGGTGGTCTTTGGTGTTGAAGCATTGCGGATGCGCGTAGAAGGGAGAGCGCTCTTAAAACTATGAAAAGGTATGTTGTGGCTTTTAATAGTAATTTGAGGTTTGGAATTGATATAGCGGAAGTTGACATCTGGTAGTGTTGATCAATTTGAAGATAATTCAAGGATTGATGGTGTCTGTCTTTATGAGATTGGTATTAACAGAGAATTGTGTATAAGCTTTGGCTGACTAACCCATTGAAAAAGAAATTGAAGGGCGCAATACAATTATGGCTCGAATCCCCAATGGAGTGATTAAATTATATTTGATATTGAGGGCCTATGAATGAGGTTGTTGATTTGGGGCACTTGCCTTTATGTGCAAGAGTGAAGAAGATCCTGGTTATTGCAGGTATGCTTGCATCACCATGGCACATAACTACTAGTAAACCTCTGGGGCTCTATGGTCTATCCTCCTCTTAGTAAACATGGTCACAACTGGGGAGCATTATACCTTAGATCTCTCAATTTTCATAGATTTCACATTACTTCAATCACTAATTGAGCTACTTCTTGGGATAAAATCATCTATATATTACTTCCATACTTCTACAACTTTTTCTCCCAAACGAACCTCCTTTTAGGTGAACCATTTTTGTTGCTAATTTGTAGACCTCTCCTAGTTCACAATTTGTCTTGGTGAAAAATCCCTTTGCTTTGAAGCTCATGTCACCATAGGGGTTAATCTATGGATATGTTCTCTACCTATCGAAGGGTATTTTCTCTATTTATCGATCGTTCACCTTACCAACTTACTATAATAACCTACATCTTAACTAAAGTGACTTATTATTTTAAAGCAATTTTACACTAGCTTAATCCCCATCTAAGTATCCTATGGTTTTGTCAAGGCTCGGTAAAATTGTTCTTCAATTATCTGGAAATTAAGATTTACTATCCCTATTGACACATCTTATAAGCCCTCACTTTCTTTCTCACACACATCCCATTAATAGTTTCTTCCTTAACTTACCACACCCATATAATTTGGTGGGAGTGTAAGGGTTTCACCACGAGTGACATTTAATAAGAAAACCATTTATTCTTAACATATTTAAGAATGTTCCTTTTAAAATAAATATCATCCATTCATATGTTTAGTGAAATAATGTATGTTCCCTAGAAGTCTATTATAATATGAATTGATTAGAAAATGTTGTGTTAGAGGCTACATCCTCACATGAACTTCATCAATGGGGTTGGGGTGGGAGTTTTTGACACTACTTCACAAAATTCTCTATGTGTGCTTATGCATGATAAAGGGAGAGGTTGAGCATTTATCTTTTCATAAGGGAATATATTTGCTAAACATAAACCTTTTAAATGTTTCATTCGCTATGGTTCAACTACTTATTCAATTCATATCATTTTCTAGTTTGAACGAAGCTAATATTATTACCCAATATCTAATTTATGGGAATTTATTATATAAACCTATGACATAGTACATGAGACTTATAAAAAGATACATATATTTAGTACATAATGGTTACTTTATAAACATGTAACATTGCACATGTGTTCATGGGATTTTAATAAATACTCATAGTTCAACTAGATATTAAAAATATAATCAAATTAACTTTGTTAAACACCCCAATGCATCTTCATAATTTAAGAGTAAAATATATTTTCAATAAATACCATAAGTAATACTATTTTTCTTCATCTAATAGGTTTAGAACATGATACAACTCATAATTTCTATATAAAAGTTACTTAAATAGACATAGTGTTTTTGTTATTTTTCCATATTAATTCCACCAATACATTTAGGAGGTTAATTGAAATTCTAACCAGATTAATTGTTCTAAGTTATTTGATGAGATAAAAAAATCCAAATTACCTAAATTATACTTCCTTTCCTCTTACACAAAGGCCCAACCATGTAAAGAGACTAATAACATAAGAGCTAACCTTGAATACATCATGTGTCAAATGATTACATAAATCTTTAGTAAGTGGGAAAAATCATTTCTAAAAGGTATAATAATAATAAAAAAGCTTGTAACCATTCATTTGTTGTACCCAATGGGATTCATTAGAACGTAATTCCACCAAATAAGTTTTTGGCATATTAATTAAATTGTTGACTTTTAATACAACGTTTGCTGATATCTTTTATTTTAATGAGTTCTAAATTAATTGGAAAGTTCACGTAGGGGTATATTTGTATATCAAAATATACGATGTTTAAGGAAGTGTATAAATTATTAAATATAAAAGAGTTTTTATTTGATAAAAATGTATTTACAATTAAATTTAGAATTTGATGAGAATATACACATATATATATGTATATTTTTAATATATCGTAAGTAATTATAAATTTTTATATTTTAAATGTAAAAAATATAAAAATAATAAGTTATTGTATAATATATAAATTTTTGAAAGAATAGTATTAGTATAAATAATTTCTCTATAATATAGTGTATTCAATGTGATTAATGAATTTTGATGGTAACTTTTGAGAATTAGGGAAGTACTTAATGTTAGAAGTTAAAGGAAAACAATATGATGATGAGATTTTTAATTAAATACTATCTTTATATATATAAAAAAGTTGAACAATTATTTAATATATCATACTTATTTTCTATTGTCATTATTTTAACATTGACAATGGTAAATTTGAAAATAATAAAAATTATTTAATTGTAAAAAACTTCACTTCTATTTTTTTTTTTTTTTTACTTGGTAATGTAATTATGAAATACTCGGATGTGGACTAGACTTTTTCATATGTTAAACACATACAAGATATTAATGTTATATCAAACATTTGATTGCATTACTGGTTAAGGTTTAAGTGTAAAGTGGTTGTGGTTTCGCTTGGACTCCTCACTGGATCTCCATGTAGACTGCCACGTTGTAACTTGCAATAACTTACCTTAAGCTAATCGACCTCGGGAAGGCCCCTCCTCATTAAAGTGGGAGAGCCCTGAGGTCCTCTCCTGCCATATCCGTTCATCGCCATGCTAACCATCTAGTTCGGCGTTAATGCACTTAACTACAACTTCCCATAAAGGTCTTGAGGTACTGCACCTGGCTTTACATCTGTCGTTGGATCTGTTTAGGTCTACGGTCTCGATACTTCAAGTTTGGCGAGCAAGTATAATGGCCCTTTCAGCGGTGAGGGAGGTTCATTTGTTCATGACTCGGCTCAGCTCTCGACTCTGCAATGGTGACCTAGTGCATCACCCAGTCAGGATTCTATCTGAAACTCTAGATGCTTTGCAAACCCTTGTTACTGTTACATCAACATTTCTCCATTAAGATTCCTCTGTCAATGCTAAGGTGCACTGTGGTGATTCATAAGGATGCCTGACAGGCTTTTGGGTTGCTCTAAAATAGGTGTAATGTCTATGACATGGGTTCCAAAACCATAGTGGAGAGGATCGATTCTACGGCAACAAGAGGTAAGCAATTATTCATTTTCAAAGTATTGACATTAAAAGTTTATTCGAGCTCCTGCTCAGGTAAGCCACCTCACTATCACATGTTTTCATATGGCAATCAAGACTTTTGCATGATATCAGGTCCTCACTATTGGCTTTTCATGTGTAGGTAAGCCCATTGATGATTGCTTGAAGCCCTCATTTGGCATGTGGATTTTGGAAGGTGACCATTTTATTAAACCATGCTTCTTTCTTCATTTCCAAAGTGGGTTTTGGATTCTAAACTTATCTTATGCCTTGGGTTCTTCGAGTCAATTTTCCATGATAGAGGGTTTCACGGAATGTTGATAGCTAGGGTTTAAGGCTACGACTAGAGTGTATTCTTTTGATAAAGAATGTATTTATGTTATTTTTGGGATTGTCGGCCTTGGAAATGCCAACATAGTACTGGGACTGGTTCAATAATTCTTTGCATTACTTCTGTGGAAATATACAGGAAATTTCTTGGCATAAGTTTTGTATATTTATATATGTTTATACTGATGTATCAAGTCCATCGCGGTAACTTGACTTCTGATATTTTTTTTTTATGAAATACAATTCTGTGTCGTATCAGTTTAAATGAATTGATTTTAAGGTTTTGTAAGCTTCTAGTTTGACTGTGATATCATGTTATGGCCATCGATGTTGGGTTCTGGAACTAAGTCTTTCAGTTTCCATTGAAGTATAATTAACATTTAATAGTTTAGAGGTTCGGGATTTAAAAAGTACTTAGTTACTTGGTTCTTGGTGAGTTCCTTCTCGAACTCTTCCAAGGACTGGTAAACCTTAGGTTGTTGTTATAAGCAATGTAAATTGTAGGGTAATTGTCGTTTATGTTTTTATAAAGTTTCCTTAATTTTTCCTTCTATCAATGATAAAGAAAGATTACCAGAGTGCAGTATGAGAAATGATATTTGTATATTGTATGGGTGTGTGTTTTGTCCACAGAATATGAAATTTCAATGTTATAGAAGATACAGAAAGACAGAAAGGAATATTGGTTTCAATTTATTGCTTAGCATGTTCTTCTCAATTTAATCATTAAACTATCTATTGAAATATCTCACCGAGTAAGCTAGTATATTCACTACTTTTGTATATTTCAATTATAAGTAAATGTCTACTAATAAAGCATAGAATCAAGACAATATTTCCTACTCTATTTAGAAATCAATAAACATTAATTACTACTGCTAGTCTATTAATGTACTTTCTGTTGTAACAATAAATAATCTATCCATTCCCAGTAATAATGATTTTCATGGTGATATCACTTATCTGTTTTCTTGTTATGAATGTAACTTTTGTTTTGGAAGGTCTCACCACCCAGCCTCGGAACTAGAAATTACGTCCAGATTCCCCTTCCAAGCTTTTTCACTTCTGACAGTGATGAACAGTTGGGTACCTTGGGTGTTAGGACTCTGTCCAACCTCAAGTCTTGTACCCCACAATTGTTATCACCGTTTTCTTTCCCACTAGTTAAGTTTTTGCCTAGCTCTAGGAAGAATTCAACACATTCTAGTTCCTCTCCCCCCTACAAGGTTCTACCCTTTTTCCTCTTAAAGGAAATGGGTGAAGGAACAATTGTAACTATATTTAGAAGTTAATTTAACTATTTCTCTAGTCTGTTAACAAACTGATCCAAAATATTTTAATTAATACTTAGCAACATTTGTTCTCTCTTTTCAGCCTAATAGTTTTAATAATTTAGATTAAACAAAATAAAATTAACAGTGATAATTAAACTTGGTATAAAAAACTGATGAGGTATCACTGTATGTTACAACTTCCTCCCCTTGAGAGGAACACCGTCCCTGGTGTTCTTCCTCTACGTAAACAGTGCATGATAAGCTTTTCGCATGACTTCCTCTTCTTCCCAAGTAGCCTCATCCTGGCCAAAGTGCTTCCACCGCACTTTAACTTGGGTGATGGCTTGCCTTAGCAAGGTGGTTTCTCTTCGATAGAGGATACGAAGAGGCTCTGCCAGAAATTCTCCCTCGGGTTCTACCTACACATTCATAATCTGCTGTCAAAAAAATTCCTAAAACAATAATTCTTAACATATTGATTCCAATCTATCATTAACTGAATACATTCCCAGTTAATAATATGTCAAGGGTTGTATACATATTTTTTTAATAAGGATACATGAAAGAAATTGTGGACTCGGATGTGGCCCGAAAGTGCTACTGTGTATGCCATAGGCCTAATCCATTCTAAAATTTGAAAAGGTACATGTATCCGTGGTGCCAACTTTGCACAACCTTTCCAATGTAAGGTGTTTTTTCGGGGTTTAACCTTCAAATACACGTGATCCCCTAGCTGGAATTCTTTATGAGTCCTCTTCTTATCTGTGTACAATTTTTTGCCTATCCTGCATCGCCTTTAAGTTCTGGTGAACCCTCTTAACTGTGGCCTCCATTTCCACTAATATATCAAGGCCCAATGCTAATTTATTATCTAGACTATTCCAGTCCATGGTTACCTGACACTTTCTTCCATAGAGTACTTTGAAAGGGCTCATACCCAATGATTCATAATGTCCACTATTGTAGGTGAATTCTACCAAGTGGAGGTAATCCTCCCACTTCTGCAGTTGTTGCATTACAAACATTCTCAACATTTCTTCCAAGACTTGATTCACTCGCTCTATCTGAACATCTGTCTGGGGATGGTAGGGAGTGTTGAAATGGATTTGGGTATCCAACCCTGAAAAGAGAGTTTTTAGGAAAGCAGATGTAAATTTTACATCTCTGCCGAAGATCAGTACTCGGGGTATCCTGTGTAGTTAGAACATTTCTCTCATAAATATGTATGCAATCTCCACCGTTTTATAGGTGGATTTTACAAGAATGAAATGAGTGGCCTTGCTCAGATTGTCCACCAAAACTATGATTGAGTGATATTTCTTTTTAGTACAAGGTAATCCAGTGATAAAATCTAAAGTGTCTCCCATTTCCATTCCGGAATGGGAAATGGTTGCAACAGACCCACAGGATGTTGATGTTCTGCCTTCACCATTTGGCACTCTAAGCATTTGGATAAATATTCAGCCACATATTTCCTTAAACCTGGCCATAAATAACTTTTCTTGATAGCTGAAAGCAGTTTCTGGTATCTTGGTTGGGTGGCGTAAGGCTTCATATGAAACTCATCTAATAACATCTGTTTCACAGAGTTTTGGTTAGGAATATAAATTCTATTTTTGAATGTTAACAATTTGTTAGGGTTAATTGCATACTCACACTATTCCCCTTTTGCGCGAGCTTCTGATGCTTGTTGCCATAGGAATGCATATTCTAGATCTTTGATGGATGCCTCTCGGATAACCTCTGGTAGGTTAGATTGTGCTTGATTGAAATGTACTTCATATATGCAATGTATTTTTCTACTTAAAGCATATGCTACCTGATTTTCTTTTCCTTTGAGGTGCTTCATGTCAAAGTCAAATTAATTCAAGAATGAGGTCCATCTGGCCTGCCATGCATTTAAACTAGACTGATTAAATAAATTGGTTAGACATGGTTAGTTAATAATAGAAATTTTTTCCTTAGAAGGTAGTGTCGCCACATTTTTAATGCTTGTACTACCGCGGTCAACTCCAGATCATAAGCATAGTAGTATTGATCATAATCCTTTATTTGCATGACTCATAGTCAATGACATTTCCTTCCTGAGTTATACTCCACCGACACCCTCTTTACTTGCATTTGTGCATACTACAAAGGATTTTTCCGGATCTGCTACTTTCAGCACTGGAACGGTTGTAAGAAATTGTTTTAACTACTTAAAACTTTGACGACATTCTGCTGTCCAGTGGAAAGCACACCCCTTTTTCTGAAGTGAAGTCATCGGAAAGGCTATTTTTGAAAAGCCTTTAATAAATCAGTGGTAATACCCTGCCAAGCCCAATAAGGATCTTATGTTGGCAATGTTTTTCGGTGTGGTACATTCCATAATAGTTTTGATCTTCTTTAGATCCACCGCTATTCGTTCTACTGATATAACATGGCCTAGGTAGTGGATTTGATTTTTATAAAAATCACACTTGCTAAACTTTGCATACAACTGGTTATCTCACAAAATATGTAATACTGTTCTCAAGTGCTACTCATCGTCCTCCTAATTTTTTGAATAGATTAGTATATCGTTGATAAAAATAAGTAAAAATTTATCTTGAAATGGCTGGAAAATGCCATGTATTAGGATCATGAAAGTGGCTGGAGCATTGGTAAGGTCGAAAGGCAGTACTACAAACTCGTAATGTTCATAATGAGTTCAGAATGCAGTTTTGCAGATATCTTCATCCTTTATTCTAATTTGGTGGTAGACCTTAAATCGATTTTTGAGAACACGCTAGCTCCCTATAATTGATCAAATAAATCATTGATATGAGGTAAAGGGTACTTATTCTTGATGGCCAAGTTATTTAGCTGACGATAATCAATGTACAATCTTAAGGTTCCGTCCTTTTTGCATACAAAAAACATAGGGGCTCCCCAAGGGGACATGCTAGGGAGAATGTACCCTTTATCTAATAGCTCCTGAAGCTGCATTTTAAGTTCTCTTAACTCAGGAATGCTCATATGATAGGGGGATTTCGAAACAGGGGCTGATCTAGGCACTAGCTCAATGGTAAAGTTCATATCTCATTTTGGTGGAAAACCAGGGATGGATTCAGGGAATACGTCTATGAAATCCTGAATTACAGGAATGTTCTCTAAGGAGGTCATCTTATTTCTATCATTGCTATACCCTACCTAGAAAACATAGATCTTGTAGCCTTTTCTTATGCATCTTCCAAGCTGGTTAGCTGTAATACAGTGCAATTTGATATTTTTTTTGATTCCTTGAATTTCTTTTCGTTGTCTTGACTCAGTAAGATAACTTATAATTTTTTCTTTGCAATCCACTAGGGACCAGTGACCTTCCATCTAGTCCATCCCTATTAATACATCATATGAACCCAAGGGAAGGATATTTAGATCAACTTGGATGGGTTGTCCTGAAACTATTATAGTGCAGTTTTCTGCTTTTGTAGACACCTTCCTTTTTGTTTCAGTGGCTAGTTGAACTAGCCAAGAATTCTTAAATTTACTGCTTTGCAATTGACATTTTTCTACCACTTTAGGACTAATGTAGCTTAGGCTAGCACTAGGATTAAACAAAACAGGAACAGGTTGATCATTAATCATACCTTCACATTTGATCATGGTGGGTTGGTATTTCACCTAATGATTGTCCCAAGCAGCATTAATTTTGGGCATGCTCCTTGTGATATCTCCTACCATAGAGGCTTCTTGCATGTTCAAAAGTTGTTCAATTCGATCTTTGTGCAAACAATTTTTGTGATAATGTGCTTCCCCACATACCCAACATTGCAGTGGTGGCTTTGGTGGTTGTTCAATAGAAGTTTTGCTAACTCCTTCAGGTTGTTTATTCTTGGTGTATGTCTGAGCTCTTTGCAGATTTCTTGCAAATTTTCTGAAAGTCTTTTGCTAATTATTTTTGCCATTTATGACTTTTTGTTACCTTTTGGTGGTAAGTTCCTCATTTTCTTGCCAATAGCTCCTTTAGACCCTTCATTTTTCTGCTTCATTTGCTGATAATAAATGCAGGATTTTTGTATTGCGTCATCCATTGTTCTAGGATAATCAAATTCTAGTTTTTCCTTCATGAAGTTGGCAAACTGCTAATAAAATATTGAGTCTTAGCTTTTTCCTATTGCATATATGGAACATATCGCAATAGGGAAGTAAACCATTTTACATACTCATCCATGGTCAAGGCTCCTAGTCTTAACTCATGGAACTCTTTTGCCTTTTCATCATAGTAACGTTTCGTTAGATATTTATCTTTAAAATGTTTCTCGAATTCTTTCCATGTTACTTGTTCCTCATCAATATTTTGCATAGTTTTAATTTCTTCCCACTAGAGGGTGGCCTTTCCTCGTAATTGGTAAACTTCCAATCGTGCTTTAATCTTGTCAGTATGTTCATAAATCTGGAAATATTTACCCATGTCTATCAACCAAGTTTCTTTTTCTTCTTCAAACTCTCCTTCAAACAATGATGGTTTGATTTTCTTGAACTCACCTTGTAACTCTATCTTCTGTCTTTTAGTCTTCCTTTGATAAGAAATGTCATTCGAACACCCTTCTTCTTCCTCTTTATCACCTTCCACGGATTCTACATGATCTTCCCCATTATGTGCAGTTGGGGTCTTTTCCCTATTATCTAAACTGGGGTCTTGTCCCCACTGATTTTTTTGGTCAGATAGATTTTTAAGGATCTTCTCCTATTCTTGCCTTAACCGTTTGTTGTCCGTCCTCATGTTCATCATCTTTGCCCATAATTTTTGCACTATTTCAAGCACGGTAGCATTAGCCTATCGCAATTCTTCTCCTAGTTGTACCCATAGTTCTAGTTTGCCTCCACATAAGGCACTTTCAGCTGGCTCAACGATCTGGGGCTCCTCTACATCCTACCCTTGGTGTTGACCTCAATCTCTCTCTCTCTCTTTGTGTTCATATTCAACCATACTCAGTTTGTTTTTCTTTCATCAGTATTAAAGTATCATAACTTAATTGACTGTTAAAATAACCCAAAAGTCTGAGTGTGTGAGCCTGGGCTCTAATACCATTTGTAACAAATTTCACTCCCAATTTTTTTTTTTACTTGGTAATGTAACTATGAGTTACTCAGATGTGGACCAAACTCTTTCAGATGTTAATATCATACAAGATATTAATGCTATATCAAATGTTTGATTGCATGACTGATTAAGGTTTAAGTGTGAAACAGTTGTGGTTCTGCTTGGTCTCCTCACTGGATCTCCACATAGACCACCATGCTATATCCTACAATAACTTACCTCAAGCTGATTGACCTCGGGGAGGCCCCTCCTCATTAACGCGGGAGAGACCTGAGGTCCTTTCCTTCCATATCTGTTCATCTCCATGTTGGTCATCTAGTTTGGTGTTAATGCACTTAACTACAACTTCTTGGAAAGGTCTTGAGGTACTACACTTGGATTTACATCCACCGTTGGATCCATTTAGATCTACGGTCTCAATAATTTGGGTTTGGCGGGGAAGTATAATGACCTTTTCGGTGGTGAAGGAGGTTCATTTGTTCATGACCCGACTCAGCTCTCAATTCTACAATGGTGACCTAGTGCCTCGCTCAGTCAAGCTTATATCTGAAACTCCAAGTGCTTTGCAAATCCTTGTTAGTATTACCTCAGTATTTTTCCATTAAGATTCCTCTGTTGATGCTAAGGTGCATTGTGGTGGTTCATGAGGATGCCTGATAGGTTTTTGGGCCACTCTAGAACAATTTTAATGTCTACAGCATGGTTTCCAAAACCCTGGTGGAGAGGGTCGATTCCGCGATAGCAAGAGGTAATCAATGATTCATTTTCGAAGTATTGACATTAAAAGTTTATTCTCCACTTTCATTTTTATGAGATTGTGATCCAAAATAGATCCAGTTTTGCTTCCAGATAAAAGTCTTCAAACTCAGTTGAAAGTGGGATCAAGTCTAAGTGCACAATGAGATGATTTTAATGGTGCAAATGACATGAAAATCAGAGTTCTGATGTAGAATTTAAGGCCAATCAAAGTTTCAAGGCAAACAAGGGTAAAAAGTAAAAAAGTCAAAGTCAAATAGGTCAACGGTCAATGCTTACGTTAGTAGGACACGTGTCATCTTGGGAATGCGCCACATGTTTTGGATAACATTAGCAGAGAAGGTGACATGGCAGTTTTTGATTGGTTCACATGGGCCAATCTAGTGCTAACACATGGCAACCCGGATTTGCCCAATATTGGCATGCAATCCCAAAATTTTGGGGGTCAGGGAGGATCGAACCTTGACCTCCTGAAAGGTTAAGACTTCGCTGGATTCTGCTCACCGGATGAGCTACTTTGCCACTTGTTCATAATGGCATGGATATGGTATTTAAGGTGGATAGGTACTGACCGCTGGAAAAGGGCCGGACGGTTAGGGTCAACCCTATGACCACCGGTCCCTTAAGCATCTGACGTTATCATTAACTGCCGAACTGAAACCATAGTTGCAACCATATATGTGTGTAACCATATGCATAAGATATCACACATGCTCGGCGGAAATATATATCATATATATATATATATAATAATATATATATATATATATATTAACAATAGAAATGAGATATGAGGTGGAAGGGTCAGGCAGAGGTTTTTGAACTGCCAACCTTCCAAAAGTATTATAATAACAACACTTTCACATAAAGCCCTCTAGCCAACATACCATATGGTGGAGCTTGGTATTCAAGTCGCCCAATATTTTTATATAGTTTTGTAGGTGTTGAACCCGTAATACCACCAACACATTTTTCAAAGTGGTTTTCACTTGAAAAGGTGGTTTTGTGTAGCGGAAAGGTGGTTTTTGTAGGTGTATGGTGGTTTTTGACTTTCTAGGGGGTTTGGAAGTCACTGTGGCCAAATATGGTCGAGTTTACACTCATTTGACTCAAAATTTTGAGCTAGATGCAATGGTGATGTCCATTTTATCATCTGAGACTCCGTTTTTGAGCTCATGTGTGTAACAACATATTGAAGACAATATAAAGAGGTCAGCACTGGAAGCGAAAGGACCAAGAGAAGTAGCCAGAAAGTTTGGTGAACTCCTTTATTAAATTTGGCTGTGTTGATGTGTTTAAATGTGCCTTCAAATTGTTTATGTGTTTATGTTATTCACAATATTTTCGATCCGTTGCATTAAGTAACATAAGTGAATTCACACATAGTCTATAATACCTTTTTCATTTATGGATCAGGCTGCCTGATGCATTTTCAGGTTTGACTGTCGCTTCAAGGGATGTCCAGCTCTCACTCAAGTAAGCCACCTCACTATCACATGTTTTCATATGGCAATCAAGACTTTTGCATGATTTTGAGTCCTCACTATCGGATTTTCCTATGTAGGTAAGCCCATTGATGATCTCTTGAAACCCTCGTTCGGCATGCGACTTTTGGAAGGTTACCACCTTACTAAACCATGCTTCTTTCTTCTTTTTCTAGGTGGGTTTTGGACTCTGAACTTATCTTATGCCTTGAGCTCTTTGAGTTAGTTTTCCATGACAAAGGGTTTCACAGAATGTTGATAGCTAGGGTCTAAGGCTACGACCGGAGTGTGTGTTTTCGATAAAGAATGTGTTTATGTTATTTTTGGGACTATCGGCCTTGGAAATGCCAACACAGTACTAAGACTAGTCCAGTAATTCCTTGCATTACTTCTGTGGAAATCTACATGACATTTCTTGGCATAAGTTTTGTATATTTATATATGTTTAGGTTGATGTATCAAGTCTGCCGCGATAACTCGACTTTTCATAATTTTTGTTTATGAAATATAGTTTTGTGTTGTAACAGTTTAAATGAATTCATTTTAAGGTTTTGTATGCTTCTAGTTAGACTGTGATATCATGTTATGGCCGTCGATGCTGGGTTCTGGAACTAAGTCTTTTTGTTCCTATTTAAGTATAATTAATATTTAATAGTTCAGAGGTTCAAGGTTTAAACAGTACCTAGTTACTTGGTTCTTGGTGAGTTCCTTCCTGAACTTGTCCAAGAACTGATAAACCCTAGGTTGTTGTTATAAGAAATGTAAACTATAGGGTAATTGTCGTTTATGTTTTTATAAAGTTTCCTTAAGTTTTCCTTCTATCAATGATAAAGAAAGATTACTAGAGTGCAGTTTGAGAACTAATATTTGTATATTGTGTGGGTGTGTGTTTTTTCCATGAACTATATAATTTCAATGTTATAGAAAATATAGAAAGACCAAAAAGGAATATTGGTTTAATGTTCTTTCTTAGCATGCTATTCTGAATTTAATCATTAAATTGTCTATTGAAAATATCTTACCTAGTTAGTATATTCGCTACTTTTGTATATTTCAATTATAAGTAAATGTTTGCTAATAAAGAATAGAATCAAGATAGTATTTCCTACTCTATTCATAAATTAATAAATGTTAATTACTACTGCTAGTCTATTAATTTCCTTTTTTCTGTAACAATAAACGATCTATCCATTCCTAGTAATAATGATTCACATGGTGATATCACTTATCTGTTTTCTTGTTATGCATGTAACTTTTGTTTTGGAAGGTCTCACTACCCAACCTTGGAATTGGCAATTACGTCTAGATTCCCCCTCTGAGCTATTCCACTTCTGACAGTGATGAACAGTTGGGTACCTTGGGCGTCAAGACTCTGTCCAACCTCAAGTCTTGTACCCCACAATTGTTATCGTAGTTTTCTTTGTCACTGGTTAAGTTTTTTCCCAACTCTAGGAATAATTCAACACAATCCAGTTCCTCTCCCCCCTATAGCATTCTACCCTTTTTCCTCTTAAAGGAAAAGGGTGAAGGAATAGTTGTAACTGTTTTTAGAAGTTAATTCAACTGCTTCTCTAGTATTTTAACAAACTGATCCAAAATATTTTAATTAATACTTAACAACATTTGTTCTGTCTTTTCAGCCTAATAATTTTAATAATTCAAATTAAAACAAAATAAAATTAACAGTGATAATTAAACTTGGTAAAAAAAATTGATGAGGTATCACTGTATGTTACCTTAATACAATCACAATCATTTTTTATTTTTTATTTTTTTTTTTTTTTTTTTTTTTTTTTTTATAATATATATATCTTTAGCATTGATAGTAACACATTAATGAAGAATAAAAGCAAACACTCTCTTTATTAAAATTTGAAAAAGAAAATATTACCAAGATAAAATTTACATATAACTGATTTGAATTTATACAGGAACACAATAAAGTACAGAGATAACCATAAATATAGATATGCAGTAGAAATAATACTTCACTTCATTAATGTAAAATACTAAAATATGATTACAAACAAAAATGGAGATAAACTAGCTAGGCCGATGGTAGCTTATCTCTGAGAAGAGATGTGGCGGATATATGCCTCTGAACTGTGTTACATTAAGGCTTGAAGGCATATTTATTATTGAGAAATAATGCAAAACCCTAAATATCCAAAAACCTAACCCTAGGAGATGAAACGTCAAACTGTGGGCCCCATTTCGGGTAAATTGGTACATCAACTTCTTCATTTGGCGTGCACAATAGCTCGTTAGAAAGATCTATCTGAGGACTACAACTTTGGGAAGCAAAACATTGGTCTAAGGACCTATGTTGCTCCCATATTTCCCAAAAAACTTCGTTTAGGGCCTCAAACCGGCTCTGGAAGTTCAGGACCCAAATAACTGCTAAAAATAGTAAATTATGCTACAATTAAGGAAACTAAAAAAACTAAAAGAGACAATTGTGGGGGTCCAAGTGGGACAGGTGGGTGGCCACCAACATCCACCTGGATCAATAACCTTATTACAAAAATCAATATTTACAAATTTACATAAAATGTAAATTAAAATACTAAAAATTCTTATTAATTTTAAAAAACAAAATTAACATTTATAAATTTGAATAATAAAAAAAATACTCATTACTATTTTATGTAATATAGATGAGATTTGAAATTCTAGGCATACGAAGTTATTCATTTATATGTGAAAGATATGACTTTGAAATACCAACTTAATTTCTTCTACTATATAATTTCTTGGTGTAAGAGTTCAATAGATAGCAAAAAAAATAAAAAACTAGTTTAACGTTGTCATGTTTTGATTTTTTGGTTAAGTTTTTCTAAAATCATATAAAGATTTTGTGTTTGGAATTTTTTTTGGAGAAATCACACTAGAGATAATTTATCCATGTGTTTTGAACCATCAAAGTGTGGTTCATAGTCAAGACAAACTTATTCAAAAAAATTGACTTAAGTCAATTTAAACATTGTAAGGACTTTTGATATTCTAATTTTTTTTTTTTTCTAAACTAGCTGTTTATTATAAACCTTAAAAATATTAAATATCTCTACATTGGTCTCTCTATTTAATTTGGTGTCATGATCTGATGCTCCATATTGTCCAAATAGGATACCACACTCCATGGTTCTAAATGCCTAATAAAGTGATTTCTCTAAAAAGATTTTAGAACACATAAGAAATGAATCACAAAAACTTAAATTCAAAAACTTAAATGTGATATATATATATATATATAATATATATATATAATAATATATATATATATATATATATTATATATATATATATTTTAAACCATTAAATTCACAATCTCACAAAAAATTATATAACAAATTTGAATTAAAAAAAGTACTAAAACAGTACTCAAAATAATTAATACTACACAAAAAAAATACAATACTAAAAAACTAATCTGGCATGCACAACCCTAATTGAGAAAAAAAAACCAACTTGAAAACAACTTTAAAAAAACACTAATCCTGGAGTTCAACATTTCTTACCTTTATGTTCCATCCCTTCCTAAGATCTTTATAAATATAAACTTCATTCCATTAATCTATTTCCTTGGAGGGACTATCTTCACCAACATTGGTTTGTATTTTATTCAACTATGTCCTTGCATTGCAATCATACAAATCATAATTTAATTTTAATATGGCCAAATGATATGATGGCACTATGGAAGAAGGGACCTATTGGCCCACAATTAAACATAGGATTCAAACTTTATTTATCCACCATTACTTCCTTCAACCCTTTCATTCATATTTACAAGTCATGATGACCACACCACTAAAATCCATCATCTATACTTTCAATACAATAACCATACTTTAAAAATCACTTATACACCAACATTATTTATTCATAACTTTCATTACATAATATATCAATTGTTCTTCCTAAATTTGTTTATACACTTTACTCCTCTTATGCCGAGACATTTAATATTTGAGCCTTCTCTTACCTCAATTTCAATGATATATAGTGTTGTTACGTATATACTACATGTTATCTAATTGGATATCTTATTATCACAATGGGTTTAACATCCCACTTAATTGCATGTAATTCCTAACACTCAATAAATAGCACAATAAAATAGTAAATTAATGGTTGACCATTTCTACTTATTGAAATAATCAATATGTTAATTCTTGTCCTTTCTTTGCATTACTTTCTACTCCACTACAACACTGAAAGGTTCTATGTTATATAACACATTGCAAAATTATTTGTTCCCATATAATCTTACAGGTTTCTCCTCCCCACAATGCTACTATAGCTATCCATCATGGTGTATGAAATATAATACTTAGACTTGAGAAATTCAATAATAAGTGAAAAGATTATAATGAAGTGCGTATAAAGAATAAACTTCTTAGAATGTTGGCATTGGTGGTGTAAGATAAAAAAAAACAAGCAATGCACAATCGTATCTCTTGGAATTTTGCGTTCAATATCAGGGAGGAAAATTATTACCATGATGCTAAAAGCACTACGTCAATCTCTGGGAAATGATGTCTTCTAGGCCAATTCCATCCAAGAATTAAGTGAAGGCTTTCATGGTGGCGCTTCACCACGATGTCGGCCTCCAATCCCAACTACCCTCGAATTTTCGATTGCGAGACCAAAAAAAAAAAAAAATGTACTCCGCAACTTTTAGCCAAGTCAATGTGTCAAGTATACCTCAAAAATTGTTGTAGGGAAACATGTTCCATAGCAAGCCAATCCTCCACGAGAATAATTTTTTTTTGGTCAACTTCAGATATGTAAGTGATGCCAAAAAGGACAACATCTTGTATGCTATTCACCAGAGACTAAAACATAAATAGGTTTACTGCTTGTTTGTTCAAGCAATGTAATGAAATTACATCATATTCATCCTCCTCATCATCATCCTTTTCATTTGCTTGATAACAAAGGTCAACCCAGAATGATAGGAGCAACAAAAAAATTGAAAGAAAAAGAATTTGAGGAAATGGAATGATGATAAATCCACATGCATGTGACCATCATATCCACTCTTTGAAGTAAGAAATAGGTGTTAGAGTAAAGTAAATAAAGTAACCTAAGTTAGAAGTGCCAATCATGACATGGAAGAACCTCCATCAAATGAACCTTGGAGTTCAAGAAATAATATTTTGGAAGTGAAAAAAAAAATGCATAGTACTATAATCACTCACGAAGAGATTCTCACGAGTCCATCCATCATGAGTGTTTCACAATTGAATCCCTAACAATTGTATAAAGGCAACCATGGAAATGAGGCCATTAATAACGTCTAGGGAAACATCAATGATGGACATAATAGGAAAAAGGCAATGACTCAAGATCGTCTCGCCGAACTTCAGCCTCGACTTCATTTGTCACAACAATTTACTGAACCGCAGGGCCCGTGGTTCCCCATAAATATCAAAGGAAGCCTCTGAATCATAAATGAAAATGTTGGCACCATTGCTACTAAAGAAACATATTTGCATCACCTCATTTCAACGTCCATAGTTGTAAGCCCCCTAGATACATGAAAATTGAAACGCGAATCATTTGCGACAGAGTTGGGGATTTCCTTCACTCATCAACCTTTTCTATGTCTAGTAGCCCACCGACACTATAATATTAAACAAAGATAGATTTTCAAATGGAGGCAAAATAGAGTTTTACTTGCGATCAAGGAAATCCTAAATGATTTACGTTCTCACATGGGAGAAATTAGGATAAACATTATCCAACTGAATGATTTTATGGCGTGATAACCAGGATGACCATTATCCAATCAGTGCTTTTGTGGGGTAAATGATTCCACATAAATTTAGTTGTTTCTAGAATGTGTAGGTACATATGTGCAACTCGATAAGCCATCGCACCTGAACACCTCCCGTTTAGTGGATAAGGCATGCAAAAAGATCGACACGGCAGATCGAAAAAGGAAACCAATAACCCTTACTAGGATTTTCCTTGTTCATTCAATTGAAAAGGTGTTGTTGTGCTTTAAATCACACACTTTCAAAATATTCCATAACCACAAAGCTCAGTGGCGTGGGGTTTTTAAAAAACTCTGAAAGCATTAACTAATTTTAAGCAAAAGGCGAAAAGAACAATAGGTTGGTAATACCATTTTGTCTCTCTCGCATGTCATAGCCCCCCACCATTTCGAAGAATTACGACTATGAGAAACTGTAATAGTTATCCATAGTATGTGGTCAACATATAATCGACAGGTTGTTGTTTGGTTACAAAGTTCTATAACCCTATTTCACGATTTCTGAATTTCGATTCATCTAGACATTCTTAACAATATAAGGCAGACACCCATGAAATATTATGAGCGATCACCTTGGTTTCCTCAGTATCTACAAGTATGGTGTTTATATCCACAAATATTCTTGCAACAAATCTCAGTGCGTGATCGCTCCATTCACCATTTTCTTGTAATGTACATAAGAAAATATACCAATGGTATACATGGGCCATTCAGATTGTAAATCTCTTTATTTGATAACACTCTTAATTTGGTTACTTAAATCAGTTTGTGGTATCGAGGCTACAGGGAGGAGCATGATGTTGATTATTCATGCTAGGTACCCATGGTGACATAGTCTGTTGGGAAGTATAGACCATTACATATAGTTATAACATATATCATTTATGTTGATCTTTAAAAGACAAGGTATCAATCAGCCTTTAAGCTTACGCACACAATTTTCATGACACTTCGACCCTCACTATTTTTAGTGATCCATGCATACAATAATCCTTTACTAGTTCTAAAAATCACTCCATCAAACCTTGCAATGGTCATTAAGATATGTATTTAACTCCATATATATAGTGGCTACATTAGATCAAATGATGTGGAATTTTAGGTCCAAATTAACATATTTGTTTACTACATTCCAAATAAACCCTTTTGCGTTTACTTATGCATACATTACATCCTGAAGGAAAGAGTCAACACGGGTATTCAACATGATAAGATTATGCATTTTGATTTCATTCCTCCGATAACCAAAACAAAAATTAATTCATTCCATACAAATCGCAACTTTGTATTCAATGGGTAAGTTGTCACACACCATGCTTACATTGTCATAGCTAAAATGAGCCTCAGTGGATGCAATTCAACCCATGATGCATAATGCATAGCATAGATAATCTAAGCCACAAGCTATACCATTCAAAACCTTAAAGATATAAAGCAAGTCTCAGATTTTTCTTTGAGTATAGTGATGCCATATGAAGAATGCAAACCATAAATATCATTGAACTTGTAGCCTTCACGACACAACCGCTAGGATTAGTTATTCCCTTTTAATTAATTATCTAGTGATTCGATGGACTAATTTTGTTTTTAATTGATCTCTCTGCGCAATTGGAAAACGTAATTAGTTACATGCTTGAAAAGAAATATAGGACTTTCACTCCTCATTAAAATATCAACCTTTAGCTCTTTCAAAATCCATAATTTCAAATAAGCTTAGTTCAAAATTACCTTTCATTGTACGTAAACAATATGATATTCACACATTATGGCTTCAAATTCCTCCTCCAAGCTATTTTAAGATTTAGTTTCAACCTTTATGGATTCTAATTCCTTAAGGCACTACTCTAAAAGTCATTGGAATGTTTTTTTATAGCAATTTTATGACCAAATCCTTTAGTGAAATATCTTATTCATTTAGGACCTAGTTAAGGACCTATAACCCATTCGTATCTTACCAATGTGGGTTAGCCCACAGGCCTCAAAATTTGAAATTAGAGCTCCGATATCATTTGTCACATGCCTCCTTGACCCATTATCAATAACCTACAAATGCTTCAATCGCTACATCTAACTTTGATTTCTTTTATATATACTGTAATTATCACATGCATGAATATTCAATCATTTTACACATCAACATATCTCCTGCAATTATACTCATACGCTTTAAGATTCGACAACACAACATAAAGAGTAAATATTTAACATACAAAACATTCGATGCACTTAAATCAACTCGAATTAATGGAGAGAATGTCGCTTGGAAAATCGAGCACTACCACCCATCCTAGAACTGACTTCCTCCAGTTCACCCCGAAGCCGAGAGTTCTTGCCAATGGATCAACTACCTCTTGTTGATCTCATCAATGGATATTTAATTCCCTCTTTCATGATATGGTTTCCTTTAGTGGTATCCCACTTTTATGGATCCTTTTTATCCATTTTCCTAGGCTTTTGCTAGAAAATCTTGCCTTTCTCTCCCGCGAGACTTTTCCTCATAAAAGATTTCCTTTCTCTCCCGCAAGGATTTTATATTTTTCTTAAACTTAGCATATTTCACCAACTAAGCAAATTAATGGTTATTTACCCCCAATCCATTAAGCTTATCTATATTTGTATCTAGAAGTCTTACCATGAAAGAGTTATCCATTCCCATTAGCCAATGGGATTTCATTTGGCAAGAACCTCATCTCTTGGTTTCTCTTTTTCCAAGTGATTACATTATCTTTATTATTTATTTAATAATAAAGTATTTACTTTCATTTTTATACCTCAGGCCTAACTTTTCTTAACTTAGGTTAATATAGTTCTACATACAAGAGAGGGGTGTTACAATACCAAATTTACAACCTTACAACTATACAATCACCATGGAGAGAAAAGGGTTTACATGCTAAAAGGAAAAATTGTCATAGCAGTGCAGGAGTTCTGTTTAATCACAAATCAACCCGACGGTAAATGGAGAAAAACTTAGAACAAAACTTGGTAATCATATGAATAAGTCAAGGGAGAGCTAATAACATGTTTTTGGGTCCTTACACTTCTCGAAGGTTCAAGTTTGGATCATACTTATGTAAACAAGTTGCATACTTGAGTTATGAACGAAAACCCTTATAAAATGTGATGTAAAAAAATGTTTACATTACAAGGAGACATGGTTTACCTGCCATGGTCAATGGCATTGTATATTTCCCCAAATATGCCCTCCATACACATATAATAGGGTTAGATAGCAAAAAAAATAAAATTAAAATAATTCTTGATTGTGAAATCGAAACTCAGAAAATTACCTTCAGTGCGAGTCGAAACCCAAATTCATCAAACTCTGTAATGACCTAAAATATTAGACATACTATACTCTAAAACTCTGAATGCACATCCTTGGATGAGTGTTGGAAACCTAGCCATCACACTGTAAGAGATATTAACTATAAAGGAATTAAAAGAACTGAACACAAAATATAAAGAGCATAGCATCTTAAACAAGCTATAAATACCAAGAAAAAGGCTCATACCTCCAGAATGCAACATTGAATAATTATGCCGACACTTTTGCAACATTTATAAGGGAGAATATTGGTTGATGATTTTAACAAAGGTTATAGTAGGGTTTGAAACATGGGATTAGAGCTACAGGCTCGTTTTCAAATAATTACAAATGAGGCGGTGCTGTGAGGGATAGGTAGGGTCATTTCCCTAACCTCCTTTCCAATCAATCCACAGTGTTCAATCTGGGGGGGATCTGGAGAGTTTAATTTTCCAACAAAATCAACCTCCACATGGATGGTTGGACCATGACTAGATGGGACCATAGTGAATAACAAAGGGATCGAATGATCTCGAAGAGACACTATGAATAACAATGTAATTCATAATGTTACCTTGATTGGAAATAAATGCATGCTATAGAAACCAATAAATATATCTGTACTGCATGCATAATATATACCTATATATATATATATATATATATATATCTCTATGTACATATAGTTCCTATATATATATATATATATTATAATATATATAGTCATATATATATATATATATATAGTTCCAATGAAACATAGGGTGAGTATATATAGAGAGAGGAGGTTGTGATCAATGAAGGTGCTAAATAAATACTTTAAATAAGAGGATATGTCCATGTAAGATATCTAAAAGGATACAATTGGAATGAATTTAATCATATATCATAACAAGGATAATAGTGTTATAAATTAGATAAAGAATGAAAATGGTACTCTTATAGAGAAAAAGGAAATAGAATTGGTAAAGGCAATGTTGAGGAGTAAGATTGAGAAGATGGTTAGAATAAAAAATATATATATTTACCTTTATACTGTTTTTTTTCTATTACATGTCAAATAACAAGTTACCTTATGAATTATTAGAGATGTGACATGCACTAACTTCTTTTGGCGATTAAAAAATGAACCGATTTCTCATCAATAAAATATATATATATATAAAATATATATATATATATATATATATATATATTATATTTTTTTGTTGGTTTCATTGGTATTTTTAAAAAAAACTATTTCTATAATTCATCTTGATTTAGAAATTTTTAACCAATTCCATGGTAAATCTAAACCATCTATTTCAAAATCAAAATACTCTAGGACATTAATGGGTGTACATAATTTTTCAAAAAAAATTTGTATAGTACACCATGAAATCCATATAATAACCTCTACATGGGGTATTATGACATAATACTCACCTATTCAATGCTCCAAAACCATTATACATATTTAGAATTACGGGTTTCACTCAATTACCACCATTTTCATATAACTTCAACAAAAATTGAAACTCTAGAGCAATGAATCTTACCAAATTCACATTGATATCTATTCATACAGGCACAGTACTTGAAACTTCACCCTAATAGCATATTCTAACATGGCTAGCTCCACATCAAGAAACATTACTGCAAATTTCCTTTCTAATAACAAACTCTAATGCACCTAAATGGTATGGTATCGTAAGAATTTGATTTCTTGAACTAGTTTTGGAAATATGATAGATTTTACATCAATAAAGAAGCATGCAGTTAAGAAGAACTCATGCAAAGCTATCAAGAAATTGTATACATGAACATGTAAGCATGTCTCTCACAAAGTGTATATCAATAAAAATATATACATACCATTAAATAATGAGAAATAATAGAATGAACTTATGATGAATAAAATGCATACATACTACTTATGTTTATTAAGTAACCATACCCACTAGTTGTAGACATTAGATATTCCTCCCAACCAAAAACACTACTACTTCAAATCTCTTATTAGCAAGTCGCCCCAAGCTAAGACTATGGATTCACAATGATAGGTGTCTAAGATAACTCTAATAACTTACATGTAGCTAAGATCTGATGCTATCATATTTTGTTCAATCAAAATTATTCAAAAGATAATATCAACTTGCCATCTCTCTTTCCCCTTTGGCTTGCAAAACCGAAAGAAAGGAATTCTTTCTTGCAATATAGCTCCCAAGCCATTCCATTTTTCTCTAGGGATGAAATATAGTCTAGCTAGGAAATCCCAATGATAGAAGCTCCATATATTCTTAGCTATGGATATTTTTCCTCAAAATGTCAATCCATCCATACACCTACCCATCTTAACCTTACTAGAAAATAACCAATATTCTCATACAATGAACTAGTAATGACTATTTTACAATAGGACTCTTCTTTTCTCTGCTAGAAGAAAAAATAAGAAATAAAGGGAAAGGAGGATGAAGAATGACCTCCTACCTTGCACCACCCCAAGAACCATCAAAAACATGGTTAAAATTTGAATTTTCACAATGTGCCATGTGGCTTCACAAAGAACCTCTTGTAAGTGCTTTTCGTAACTAATTAGAAAATGATTTAATAAAATGTTAAAATTTTGGTCTATGCTCTATAGCTACCTAAATCCCTCATGGAATCATAGCCCCCTATGAATTTTATCAATTTCCAACTATAATTTTTGACTTATTATTATTATTACATTTATAAGCCATCTAGCCTTTAAACATGTACAAACATACACTATTAATCTAGGGATTAAAATAGGGGCATTACTTTCCTAGATGGGAGCCTTGTTTTTAAATACTAACTGAATGAAAATAAAATAAAATTGGAGGAACCATCACTTCTCTATGAAACTAGTTGTTTGTTGAAGGCTTTGTCAATGAGGGATCTATATCCCAATTTGGTCACATATATCATGGAAGGCTTAGAAGATCATAACAACAAATCATATTCTTCCCATATTTTGGCATTATTATATTTCTAAGGATCAATATATTTTTTTTGTATCCTATAGGAACCCAACATCCTCCATGGAACATAACTAATAGTAAACCTTTGGGGCTCTATGGTCTATTCTCCTCCTAGTAAATGTGGTCACAACCTGGGGGGGGGGGGGGGTT
>APFE030967462.1:50075-73085 GCA_000404065.3 Pinus taeda | reverse complement strand
TCACTTGCCATTCATCTTTAGAAGACTTTCTTCTTTGATATTTTAAATTTTATTTAATATACATATTATCAGGGTCTAATTTAAATACTTTAACCAATACCATTGGTCTTTCATGTTCTTTTAGGTTAACTTATTGTATACGTCTTTTTGATAAATTATCCTATTTTTATATAAAAATAAAATAATCAATTAGAAATCGAAGAGAAATATCATGCTTTATACGATAATAATGGATAATTCAATTATTACATTTAAAATGGCATATACTAACAAAATTAAAGTGATTACATTGTCGGGAATTTGTAAAAATAACTTTAATAAATCTAATCTCTAGTACCTTCTAGTAATTTAGTACAAATAAGTTTATAAAGATTTATATTTTTCAGTAAATTATATAAATTTTTGAAGAAAATATTTATATTTATATTTTCATAGAGATTAAAATAAAATACAATTCTCAAAAGGGTTGTATTTAATGGTGGAAATCCAAGAATTATTAACTATTGTACAAAATTTAATTCCCATGAAAGCTTAACATGAAGCATTTGGCATTTTAAGGTAATGATTAAACATGTCATTAGAGACAGAAAAATATATTAAACAACATATTGATCCATCCATGGATAAGTGAATTTTGTGACTTAATCATAAATAAATAAATCAAAACTCAACCATGTCCTTTAATTTTCAGCTTACCATTTTTCGGATTTACCATACTATTTTTTTTCTAAATACATTAAACCCAAATCTACATTTGATTCCTCTGATATCACTTTCTAATGTGATGCATTCGCTACTAATTAATCCAATAACTTGGAACAAGATTTAATTTAAAATGCATTGGTGAATGAGTGCCTTGCTGAGTACATAAAATTTTAGTTATCACATCTTATAGGGTAGACCCAAACCTAGATTTGCAAATGTATCCTCTACTATCCATTTCTAATGTGGTTCATTCATTACTATTAAATCAAATGACTTGCAAAAATATTTAGTTTAAAATGAATTGATTAATAAACCGAAGGAATGAGAGAGAATGTGATTCAATTTTAATGGCTATAAAATTTGGTCCTTTCAGGGTTCATAAATTTAAATCCATTGCATTAATGTTTTATAATCTTTCAGGGTTCATAAATTTAAATCCGTTGCATTAATGTTTTATAATATAAAGCCTTGAACGAAGATAAAAAATCAATTGCACAGATGAGACCAAATGTGGGCCATTTAAAATCTCCAAAGAGATTATGTAGACTTAATAAGGTTAAGTGAATCACTATGTTGCTTATTCTTTAAAAACATATAAAAGATTATTTGGATTAAGAAAGTTACATGGATGGTTATGTTGCTTATTTTTCTAGAGTATGTACAAGAGTTTACAAATATTTGTTTCTCAAATATTATTGAGACAAAAGATATTAGGTAGATGCAAGAAGGTTAAGTGAATCATTATGTTGTTTATTCTTTAAAAACATATAAAATATTATTTAGATTAAGAAATTACATGGATTGTTATGTTGTTTATTTTTCTAGAATATATACAAGAGTTTACAAATCAATGAATCTTGAATATCACTTAGATAAAATGTGGTGAATCATAGTGATTATATATTAACAAATGCAATACTTAACAAAGAATCCAATGTCACTTTTGTTTCAAATTATCAAAGTATAAAGCATAGGTGAATAGAACATAATTGAATAAAATAATAATATTTATTAAAATTAAAATAATGTCATAAATGAATTAAATTTAATGGTGGTAGTTTTAAATATTTTTGAATTTTTAAATAAGATATTATCAATTAAATTTAGTTGCAAGATGATGGTTTTAAATATTTTTGAATTTTTAAATAAGATATTATGAATTAAAATTTAGTTGGAAAAGTAGCAAACTAAGAGCAACCATGCACATCGCTGGACTGCAGCACTCTCCCTTCCCTTCGAGCAGTTCCTTGCCGCAATGGATCTTGGAGGTGGCTTTGAGGCTCCTCCTTCCTTGCCTCCTGAAGTCAAAGAATTCAGGAAGTTAATAGTAGCAGCTGGAAAAAGAATGATCTCTGGATCATAGCAGAAGTTTGTGAAAAAATTGGACAATATCCCCACAGTGGAATTGTCGGCGGAAGAAACTTACAAATCAACATTGAACCTAGCTGAAAGGGGTATTATCAGCCAATTCATAGGGCTATGGCCATCTGTGAAAGCAGTAGAAGAATGAGTAAAATGAAACTGGATCACACTGGTCTTAGAAGGAATTAAAAGTCACTTCATCAGAAAAGGGTTCTTTGTCATTGTGTTTGACAATGTAGAAGACAAAAGTCTGATTTTCAGGAACAGGTCATATTTTATGGGCCCCAAAGGGCTTTATTTGAATAAATGGTCACTAGATTTCGATCCAGCTTAGGATGTGCCCACAACAGTTCCAATGTGGGCTTGCCTTCCTCATCTCCCTCTTCATTGTTGGAACTAGAGATTGTTGTAGTATATAGGAAACGCCCTAGGCAAATACATAGACCAAGCGATGAGAAAAGACCAATACTCCTATGCCCAAATCTGTGTTGAAGTCGACCTAGAAGTCGGTTTACTTGAAGCCATCAAACTCTCGGTTGCAGATTGGACCCACATCCAAGAGCTTGACTATGAACAACTTCCCTTCAAATGCCGACACTATCATCAGTACAGGCATTTTGCAAGGTACTACAAGAAGAAGAGCGAGGAGAAAGCAGATAAAGATAAAGGAGAAAAATGGAAGCAAGTTAAAAAACCAGCGCACAACAGGCTGAATAGCAAATCCAAAGGCAAAGAGATGGGGAAAAGATCTGAGCAAGACAGTGGAAACCCTCAAACCTCAGGGTGCATGGAACCAAACAACAACAAGGAATATAAAAACTCCTTCAAACCTCTCAACACCCCTCTAGAACCACTAGAAGAAGATCGGGAAGGACTCATCCAGACGAATGAATTTGCCTCTCCAGTCTTAGGTAACGTGGAAATTCTCCTCTCAAGTCTGGTTCTAGGTAACAATTCTTATCCGTCATATGTAGATGTTACAACAAAAAAAAGAAAAGGACCATAGAGAATTCTGGCTCATCGGAGGATGAGACCTTCGAGAGGCCCTCAAAGCAAATTGGAAGGAGAACACACAAGGAAGCTAGAGAAGAAGAAGTAGAAAGACAAAAAACCCTAGGGAGCCAAGCCACCATCGAGATGACTATCGAGAGAAGTACCAGAACTGGACCTCCCAAGGGAGGAGGACCCATCCCAACAAGTAGCAAGTAATGTAGTTGGTCTCTTGGAACTACAGGGAATTGGGGAATCCTTCAAAGGCAGAAGCTATTAAAGACTTATTGAAAATGGAACCCATAGACATTATCATGCTCCAAGAGACAAAAATAGAAGGGGAACCCCTTATAAACACAAGCAGCACAAAATGGAAATTTGACAATGGGAAGGCAGTAAGCGCTAGAGGCTCGACTGGAGGAATAGGCACCTTTTGGTCTAGGAAAATATTATCGTTATAAAGATTCTATGAGACACAACATTGGATTTTCACAGATCTTTGACATACCTCAAGCAATCTCACCTTAGCTCTCTTTAACTTGTATGTTCTTGGACACTATGCTAAAAAGAGAGAGTGTTGGAAGTCACTCTCAGACTTTTTAGAACTTCATAATCTAAAGAACATTGTCATAGGAGGAGATTTGAATATTATTAAGGATCCCAAAGAGAAGAGAGGAGGTTCCTATTCTAGGGATCTTATGCTCTACATAGTGGAAAACCTCATGATTCAATGGGATCTGGTAGATTTCAAGCGAGTAAAAGGATAATATACCTGAAATAACAATAGAATAGGGGAGAATCATATCTCGCCTAGGCTGGATAGATTTCTCATGCACAGTTAAATCATGATGGATATAAGAATCATCTTCTCCAAGATTCTTCCTAAATTAACCTCAGACCACAAGCCAATACTTCTCTGTTCGAAAGAAGAAGAGGACTTAGGCCCTCTTCCTTTCTGATTTAGTCCTCCCTAGGCTGAAAGAGAAGGGTTCTTCAAAGCAATTCAAACAACTTAGCAAAAATAAGTGACAGGCTCCCCAAGCTTTGTGTGGGAGAAAAATCTAAAAAATGCAAAGTATGCCTTGAAAGATTGGATAAAGAAGGCTTTAAAAACTCCTACCAATCAGAGGAAAGAAGCCATCCAATAGCAAGCTGAAATTCAATTTGATTTGGAAAAGATTGAAATCACCTCATTGGACATTCACAAAGAAAAATCTGCTCAAAGGAATACTTACAACTACTTCAGAAGAGAAGAAGAATATTGGTGAATCAAGTCTCGCAACTTATGGTTAAAAGCTAGAGACGAAAACAATGCATACTTCCACATATAGTATATGGCTCGCCTTTCGCAAAACCACATAGCTGAAATCACCACTCCTAGAGGGCAGGTGTGCAAAGGCTTTGAACAGATAAAGGAAGCAACTGAGATTCATTTTAAGACTCTTCTCTGTGCTGAAAGGGATGGGTGTGAAGAGGACATAAATTAATTCCTCACTCATATCCCAAAGCTAGTTAGAAAAAATGATAATAATATGTTGTTGAATCCCATCTCGAAAGGGGAAATCTCTAGAATAGTATGGTCCATGGAGCTCGACAAAGCTCCTCGGCCAGATGGCTTTTCAATTCATTTTTACAGACTATGCTGGGATATAATTAAATCAGACCTTCTGAGAATGATTCATGGATTCTTGAGGAAACCTAAGGTTGGAGGTGGAACCAATTCCACCTTCATTGCTTTAATTCCCAAGGAAGCGAACCCTAGGTCTTTTGAAAGATATAGGTCGATCTCGCTATGCAATGCCTCTTACAAAATTCTGGCTAAACTCCCAGCGAACAGAATCAAATCTCTGCTACAAAATTAATTTCTCCAGCTCAAGGGGGGTTCATGAAAGGAACGCAAATCCTGGACAATGTAATCCAAGTCCAAGAATTTCTGCATTCTAGCCATTCCCGAAAAGAACAAGGTATGCTCATCAAACTAGACATGTCTAATGCTTTTGACAGAGATAATCATTCCTTTTTGTATAAGGTTCTTTTATCTTTGGTTTTAGTTAGGAGTTCATTAATCTCATCAAAGCTTGCATAGAAAAGACCTGGATCGCGCCTTTGGTAAATGGAAGGCCTGCCAACTACTTCCTAGCTACCAGGGCATTGAGGCAAGGCTGCCCTCTTTCCCCCTTCCTCTATATTCAAATGGCAGACTCCTTGAGTAGAAACCTGTCGTTTGAAAAACAAGCTGGCAACATTCCTAAGATTCGAATAGAAGAAGGAATTGAACCCATGAACCATGCTCTATTTGCAGATGACTCCTTAATTCTTGGAGGAGATTCTCTCATAATAGCAAATTATTTTAAAGTCATTCTCGAAAAATTTTGTAGCATCTCGGTAGCCCTTATAAGTGAGAGGAAAAGCGTTGTGTATGGATGGAATACAAATCAACACACAATTGAGAAAATTGCAAACCATTTAGGCTTTTCTAGGCACGATTCCTGGGAAAAAATAAAATACTTAGGCCTTCCACTAACGCTGGGTTCCAACAGAAATCAATTGTGGGAGGAAGTAATAGAAAAATTCAAGAAGAAAATCATTGTCTAGCGAGGTTTTTGGCTCACCACAGGAGGCAAGCTTACTTTAATCAAATTTGTTCTCTCGGCATTGCGCACATTCGAGGCTTCTCTAATGCTGGCTCCAAGAGTAATCTCCGATCAGATTTCAAGGCTCATTCACGATTTCCTATGGAATGGAGGTCATGGAAACAATAATTTATTTCATTTAATAAATTGGGACATTGTGAAGCGACCTCTCATGGAAGGTGGATTGCAAATCAGAGACCCCACGCATGCCAATCTAGCAATGGGATGCAAGTTATTATGGCAGATCCATGCATAGACTAGCCATCTGGTCAGCCAATTAATCAATCTTAAATATCTCAATAATTAGTTATTGAGGCAATTCATAGTGGAGACAAATCCAAAAGGATCTTTTTCTTGGAAGTTATGTAGTAGAGGCATTGAATTTTTCAGATCCTACCTATATCAGATTCTTGGCAATGGAAAAAATACAATGCCATGGAGGGAAAACATTATGGGCTATCCTCCTCTTGCAAAAGTTAATAAAATCTCTGAGCTAAGAGCATGGTTACAGGCGAAAGGAATCAGGAAAATAGAAGACATCTCGGAATGGGACATCAATGGGAGCTGGCAGCAATGGAAATTTCCTAGAACTCCATAACATTTACAAATGTAGCTAGAAATTCTTTTTGAATCAATCTCTGATTTCGTACCGATCCACAAGGAAGAAGAAGATTCCCGGGGTTGGGGAAAGACCAGGGTCTATTCAACAGCTCAAGGCTACATTCAGATGTAAACTATGAAGGAGTCGAATCACCAGGAATCATTTTGGAAGCAGGTTTGGGATAGCTTCAACATCCCCAAAATTAATTTCTTCTTCTGAACTTTGATGCACAAAAAAATTTTGAGCAGAAAAAACTTGTGCAAAAGGAATATAGTTGGTCCCCACCACTGTGTGTTATGAAAATGTGCAAAGGAAACTTCTGATCATTTATTTATAGAGTGCGAGTTTGCAAAGAAGGTCTGGTCCCTTTTTCTACATGGGCTGACTGTTATCCCTCCATCTCAGTTCTCGGTTGTCCCAATGTTTACCTCTTGGAAAGACAATTATCCTCATAGCATCACTAGCAAGTCTCTTTGGCTTTGAGTGTGGATTGCTATCCCGAAATATGTTTGTTGGAAGCTTTGGCTCACCAGGAATGATATCATTTTCAACAATACAGATTGGTCTCTAGCAATGGTGGCTGCTCGAGCAAAGGGTCTGCTCTTAGAAAATTTGAATCATTTCCCCGTCAAAGATGATAGTTCCCTTCTTATTGAAGAAAAGACGTGGTTGGATGCTTATTCAAGTAGCATCAGAACCAAAGCAAATCCTTGCCCAACTCAAAAGGAAAGATGGCAAATTTGATATTTAGAGAACAACTTTCAACATTGGTGGAGATCCTAGGGCAAGTGCACAATCTTCTTTGATGGTGCTTCAAAGGAAACCCAAGAAATTTAGGTGCGCGCGGAGTGATTTTTTCCTCGAATGGGAACAAATTAGATAATTTTAGAGGGGGCTTAGTCAGAGAACCAACAACCAAGCATAAATTCGCAGCTTACTGAAAGCTTTTCAAATGGCGAGAGAGGAAAATTCAAGAGAAATCTTAGTCTTTAGAGACTTAGAAGTGCTGATAAAAGCGCTCATTAGTGAGAAAAAGCTAAAGGATCCAGTGCTAAACAAGCTGCTAACTAAACTAAAGAGAATTCTAAGAGAAATTCCATCGGTTCAATTTTACCATATTCTCAGGGGTTTAAACAAGGAAGCGGACAGACTGGCAAATATAGGATGTACATTGCGAATTGGGATGATAAGTATAAATGTTGACTTCCCGATCAAGGCAATAATCCCTTGAGTGGGAAAGATGTGCTTCTAAATTTCTGAAGAATGCATTTTGGTTGATTGGTGTAGCCCAACCTGTTTGTCTCTAATAAAACATAAGTGTTTCAATTAAAAAAAAAATTAGTTGGAAAAGGGTGGTTTTAAATATTTTCGAATTTTTAAACAAGATATTTTGATTTAACAATATTAAAAGTAATGAAAGTTTCATTACTGTAGGTTTCAAATTTTATAAATTCAAAAACATATTATTTTTTTCCGAAGAAAAAAGCCATCTTTTTATTACGCAAAAATAAAAAGTTACATACTATGTGCCACTTGCAATCCTGATGCAAGATTGTTCTGCTGAAGAAAACACAAAAATCACAGTCCTTTTTGACTGTTTGTAGAAGGTTCAGATATCTGACATTCCTGTATTATGGACATATATTTTACTGATTGTTCTTCCTCCTTAAACGAGTCTTTGAACACTAGACATATATACATTTTTGCAGTTTTGAGGTCTCCTTCAGATTAAGAAAACAACCTCTTACAAATCTGTTAACAGTTCTTCAGACGAGCTGATATGTTCAGTAAGAGAAAGAAAATTACTTGATTACTGACAGGGGAATCTGTAAACGAAATAAAACGTGAAACAAAGAACAGAAACTGTATTGACGGACATATCCATGACCAAGAAGTGAAAAAAGAGGGGGTGCCGCTATCACTGTGACTGTTCGAAAGGAGGATCTGTTGAACTGATGGTCTACCCCTGCCTGTATTCAGTTATTGTCCAGCTTCCCAAAACTTGTTGTACACCAGCCTTAGAAAACCTTTCGGCATCCTCGTTCTTATCCCTGTATACATGGCATATGATGAAGGAGTTAAAAGATGATTTTAAGTGCTGTATTTCCTCAAGAATAACCTTCAATATTTGATTTTGACATGCAGCATTTCCATTGACCCAGTTGATGATGTTCCTAGAGTCACCAAAAATTTGGATTGAGAAAATATTTTGATGAAGAAGCCAACATAGAAGAAGGCGTAATGCAGATATCTCAGCAAAGTTATTTGAGCCTGTTCCGAGGCCTACAGAGGCTTTAAGGGAAAGATCTTGGTTAAGGTGAATACATAGTCCAGCCCCTGCCTTGTTGTTCTGGGAGGCCCCGTCAAAAAAGGCCCAAGGAATACCCTCCTGGATATTAACAGGCTTTGAGAAATTTTGAGGAGGTTTGGGATCGGGAACAGGAATGGCAGAGTAGATAGCTACACAATTTTTTGCTGTAACTGCGACGGGGGTGTCTTTATCTTGAAACAGGCTCTTATTTCTCGCAATCCACACCCCCCAGAAGTAAATAAGGGGAAGAATTCTCATATTTCCTTCCGAGAAGGTTTGCCACCACCTACTCCAAACAGCTTCCAAAGGTTCATCGCCCAACTGTGCCTTGATGTTGAGCAAACTGGATAGCTCCCCCCAAATCTTTTTTGATTCAGCACATGAGATAAAAAGGTGATTAATGGATTCCTCTTCTGTTTTGCACAAAGGGCATCATCCTGGTCCAACTAGATATCTGGCTCACAAGGTATCCCAGGTTGGAACTTTCCTTTTTAGCATGCACCAGAGAAAAATCTTAGCTTTTGCAGGTCCTTTAAGCTTCCATATAAGTTTCAACCACCAATCTGGATTGCTCCAACCTTTCTTTTGCATAAGGAAGTTGTATCCATCCTTAGGGGTATATTCGCCTGTATCCCCCTGCGCCCATATCAACAGATCTGATTCATTTTTGAGCCTGACATTAGAACGGTGAAGTTCTTGGATATAAGAACACCATTCATTCTTCCACCTGCTATTTAATCCCAGGTCTTCTGTAGACTTCCAAGCCTGTCCCCATATTGAGGATTGACCGATTTTCTCCACCTGGTTTAAAGTATAAATGCCCTTGTGATCAAGATGGACAGACTGGAAAATATAGGATGTACATTGCGAATTGGGATGATAAGTATAAATGTTGACTTCCCGATCAAGGCAATAATCCCTTGAGTGGGAAAGATGTGCTTCTAAATTTATGAAGAATGCATTTTGGTTGATTGGTGTAGCCCAACCTGTTTGTCTCTAATAAAACATAAGTGTTTCAGTTAAAAAAAAATTAGTTGGAAAAGGGTGGTTTTAAATATTTTCGAATTTTTAAACAAGATATTTTGATTTAACAATATTAAAAGTAATGAAAGTTTAATTACTGTAGGTTTCAAATTTTATAAATTCAAAAACATATTATTATGTTAGGAAAATTTCAAATTAATAAGGAAATTTTAACAAATTTTATAAATATGTATATAATAATAAAAAATAAAAGTAGAAATAGTTGGCATTTCTATAAATTTATTTAATGGTCATCTTTTATGTATTTTCAGAATGATTATATTTTTTAATCAATTTTTCTTGGAATTAAGTTTAAACTTCTTTGTTTGTCTACATAATCCAAACTTCCTAATACTTTTTCAGGAGACTTAATCCATTTATGCATAAATGTAACTAAAATTTACATTCATTTTATAACTTTGTACACCTACTACCCAGAAATATTGGAAACACCCATACCATAGACATGCCATTATTCTTAATCACCATAATTGCAAATCTTATTTACTTTTTTAATAGAAACCAATCATAATTTTGTTAAAATATTGTGACATATGCTTACACTATTTAACATATACATTTTCTTTTAAATGATAGAAACTATATATAAAGAATGTACCCACAGGAAAAAAAAATTGAAATCCCAAATCAATTGAGCTTTCCATATGATTTCCTGGACTAAAAGATCAATAAACAACACATGTAGAAAAAAATTATGATATTAATTAAGAAACTAATATATTGGACATATTTTCACTATCATAAATGACTATAAATTCCCATTTTTGATATTAGTCTGTTCAAATTCAATACAACACAAGTTACATGAAGTAATCCAGAGAATTCAAGATACCTAAGTACCAATACAATTTGAACGTTTTGCTAGCATTCAAAAATTCCCATATAGGAAATTAGTAAGCCTATCGTGCTCGATCTCGATATCTGCTCTAGCCTATGGCATGGGATTTTTAGAGAACAAGATATTTGTACTTCGAAACCACTTTTAACACTACAAAATGATGATTAACTCTACATTTCTAGCATTTTATATGGTTGGAATTAAAATATTCTCGAGTTCCATAGAATTTTTCTTTCATTCAAAAAAATAAAGAAACTTATATTGAAAAAAGGTTGTTATATAGTGCATAGATCTTGAAAAAAAATGGAAAGAAAGCTATCAATAGTGTCATAACAATGTTGCATAAGTATGAGAGAAATCAAAGGGAGAGTCGGAATCAATCTGAAAAAGAGAAATTCCCAGACTCTTGATGTTCACCTAGATGCCAAAGGCTAACATGAAGAATCCTGAAACCACACTTAGAAAACACATAAACCATTGAATTCTATCCCCGATAGATATGGTATAAGGAGATGTGGTTGAAAGAGAAGCGGAGACCCAAGATCTACTAAGTCCAATAGTACATAGAAGGGACATCTAGAGAAGAAGTACCTTGTGCCCAATCAATTTTTGACTCGGAGTATCGAACAACCATGATCTTATCAATGGAAAGCTAACCCACAATCTATAGCACATTGGAGAGAGCTAGGACCTCCATTCAAGAAAAGTTAGGAGCTAATATTTGCAGGTGGACTAATTTTCCATGTTTAAAAAAAAAAGATTCACCAATTTCTATTTTTTCTAAAAACTATTCACCCACATTTTATTGTATAAAATATTTAAAATCATTAGAAATATAGAGACTTTTACAAAAATATTGGCAGACATTTTACAATTTGCTTATTAAGGACCAGTAAGATTCGCCAAGGTTTCTAAACTTTAAGAGAAAATTCCATCCTTAAAATTTTCCTTGCTCTACAATTGGTACAAGAGCTACCTGACCAACATAACCTGTAGGCAATAAAAAAATTGATCATTATGAAAAATACACAACCACAGTTCCCTTGTATACAAACACCATCAAAAACGTCAATTGGGTGGGAATAATCAAGATTATGCCACTTGGTAGCGATCACATGGCATCTAAGGACCACCTCCAAGAAGTAATTTAGAATGCCCTTGTTGATAAAGTGTCTATCAAGTAAGTGGTTTTTAAAAATGAACGTATTCCTCCAAACCCAAATACCCCAGAGGAAATATAAAAAACCTAGATATCCCATAGACTTATCTATGTTGTAAGACTATAGTGGAAATGACTTGTTAAATGAAATACAACATTATGCTTCAATAATGGAGAATTTTGTTCTATTGTGCATGTACATTTGTTGTAACCACTAACAATGCCCAATTCCATCCCTAGTCAAGAGAGTCGATTGCTCATTTGCAGTACTAATAATGTGACACTGATGTGCATTTAACCATTTGTTGTAACTTCATATTTAGTAAAATATCATAGTCTAATTTTTTTCATTGTTCGAGAGGTTGTCTTGCTAAGAATATGCAATATGTAAGTTTCTCAATTTCATTTTCTCATGTTCATATACTAAAATTAAAATAAAGAATAGACATGCACATCAATGAAGGTAATGCAAAAAATATATGGGTATGGTTTGTCATTCTTGTGTTTTCACTAAAAAGTTTTTTCAATTTATAGAGAAATATTGTGAGATTCTAGAGATGACCAAAATTAACTATTTCCAAAAATATTAGCTATCCAAAATTAGTTGGGACTCACAACTAAGTGCACCATTGGAATTCACATGCAAGTAACTACTTATTTTTTCTAGCATATGAGATTACTATACTTTAACACTACCACTTAATTTTAGCTATTATATTTACTTACAATGCCTACATGTTGTCTTTGAAACTCAAAATCATTTCTCCCCGTATTTTAAACTCAAAATCATTTCTTCCCAATGGCTTGGTGTAGATATCTCCTAGTTGATCTTTAGATCAACAAAATTGAAGAAATATATATCCATTTTGGACAAGCTCACAAATGAAGTGATATCTAGTATCAATGCATTTACTTTTAGAGTGAAACACATGATTTATGGAAAGTGCAATAATTGAATTATTATCATAGAAAATAGGAGTTGTGTACTTCTTTTCAGACTCAAAACCACTTATCAATATTCTTAACCAAGCTACTTAGCATGCTTCTCCTGTTGTTTCTACATACTCTATGTGTAATGATAAAATGGTAACAATGTGTTGCTTATTAGATGCCTATGAAATTAGTCACTTACCTAGGTGAAATGCATAACTTGAGGTACTCTTTTTGTCATCAATACTTTCTGCAAAGTCACATATATAACCAACAAGATGGTTTTCCTTTGACTTGATGTACAAAATTACACACTGCATTATTTTTGCAATATACCTTAAAATCCTTTTCCCTAGTTTTGAATGATTTTCGTTTGGTGACTCCATGAACTTGGATATAAGACTGACTAAAAATATTATATTAGGCATGGTTGTTGTGAGATACATTAGGCTATGTACTAGCTACATGTACAAAGTGGAGTTGATCATTGAAGTTTTGTTATATTTTCTTAGCTTAGTTCTTGGGACAATTGGTGTGTCTACTTGCTTGCATTCAATCATCCGTAATCTTGTTGAAATATTTGTTGCATACCTTTTTTAACAAATGGAGATTTTTATTTATTTTTTATTTCTTTTTGTCCAACTTTTGTTCTAACAAAATATTTTATGTGACCAAGATTGATCATCTCAAATTCCTTTTCTATGGTTGTCTGAAAATCTTCAAGTTCCAATTTTTCTATGTAAATGATATGATCAACATAAATGCAAACAATTAAAATATTATCTTGTAATTTTCTTTTGTATATAAAGTGGGTTCATTATTGTTGTGTTTGAATTCTTTGTTAAGTATATATGAATCAATAATGTTGTACCATACTCTTGGAACTTGTTTTAAACCATATAAAGCCTTCTTTAACTTGTAAAATTTATGTTCATGACCCTTGATTTCATATCATGGAGGATGATTTACATCAACTTCTTTATTCAAGATTTTATTTAAAAATTATGATTTGAAATCCATTTGATAAACTAGCCAATGAGACTTTGCTACTATTACCAATATTTTTTTTGATAATATCCAATCTTACTACTAGGGTGAAGGTTTCTTCACATTCCACTCTAGGTTGTTGTGCAAAGATTTTTTCTACCAACGTGGCTTTATGGTTTTCAATTTAGCCCTTTTCATTAAAATTGGTCTCATATACCCATTTGACTCTAATTCCTATTTTTCCTTTTGGTAGATCTAGGATACTCCATGTACCATTCCTCTCCATGGCTACAATTTTTGCATTGGTAGCCTCAACCCATTATTTCCTTTTGATTGCTTCTTCAAAATATGTTGGTTGGCAAGAAAATAATGTAAGATTTATTTATTCATTATTTATTTGTTCATAAATATCTATCGAACTTATTATTTTATATGGGATGTTGGATTCACATTCGTTTCTTAAGGACAAACTACGCATATTTTATCTTCCTATGTTTTCATCTCTAGATGGAGCTTGTAGGCATTGCAACCATTGTCTTGTCCATTATGCTTCTATTGCATCACCTGGTTGAAATGTGTATGGGGGAATTTGATTCCCATTTTTTCCTTTATCTTTACCATTTCATGCTTTTTATTCAATTAATGCATTGATGCAAGTTGCAACTGCCTACAAATTCTAATCCATAAATTTAAAGACCCACACAACAATTATTGTCAAAGACTCAAATATATCTTATTAAGACCAAAATATTTAGAATATAATATTGGCTTGACTATCATTGGACATTTACTCATAGTCGACACCTCCCCCATAATGTCACACATTCTAGCATTATACATTTCATAACTAATATATACGTATATTAGATTCAATGAACCTAGTGGGTTTAGATCCACCAAGTTAAGATCAATGGGACTTGTATAAGGGAAAAATCAACAAACATGGATTTTTATGACACCTTCCATAATTACAAAACTAATATTATCCTAACTACCATGCTTTTTTAGAGTTTTGACATAATTTAGAAATCCTAGATACTTTCCAACTTTTATAAGTTCTATTTCTGCAGGACTTTTGGAAATTTCTTTCTCAAAGATACCCTTAGATTGTCTTACACCACACACCCAAGGTATAAAATTATTCATAGAATCATGTCTATGAGGTCTGTCACATTTTTGTAACAATGTAACAACTCCTTTAGGATCCAAAAATTTAAGTTGTAACTGATCATTTCCTCTTTCTCATACTTTATTTTGTTGTTGTCCATTTAATTTTCTAACATAATTTTTCCTAGTGGATTACATTCTCTAACTGAGTGTTTTCTTCATAACTTTCCACAACTCATCAATCTCTTTGTCGAATTTGTTTCTTGACTGAATCCTGTTGTCAACTTCAGTTGGTTGCATCTTCTTTTCAGGCATGATATTGTTGTATGAAACAGTAATATTTTTCTCCAAACCAATTAACTTTGCCACCTCTATGCAACCTTCATCCCTTGCCAACGAGTTTTCTAAAAATCTCATCTCTTCCTCAAAATATATATAAATTGATATGAATGTTGTACGCGAGGTTGGATTTCATCTTCAAGAAATAACATAGATTCTATCTGCCTAATCACAACTTCGTTTTCATCATTCCTCTTTGTACCTCCTTTCATAAGAATTTCATTTAAGTATTTCTCTTCATCCTAGCTTAGCACAAAGTAAGTGTTATGTCCTCCTTCACCTTCATTAATCATAACAAAATTTGCATTCCACTCTTCCTCTAATTTTGTTATAGTTATAGGTAATTGTCTACCATCTTCTACACCTACATCCACAAAAAAATCATTAATTTTAAAAATATGAGAATCTTGGATCTCATCCACTCCTTCGTCTTCATTCTCTCCAACAAATGGCCCTTTCTATGGGTCACAATAGTGCACTTTTTCTGCCTCGTACTCAAATGTCTTGAGTTTCCCTTCTTTCAACTAGGTTCTTATCATGTGCTTGATCTTCCTTCGTAATTTTCTTGTACACAATTCTTTAACTGGCCATTTAACTTTCTTCTTAAAAATCTTGCTCATGTTTCTGTAGACGATCCATAAGTACATTTAGTTTTACTTTAATCTCAACGAGTTCACTATCAAACGCCTCATCACTAAATTTCCTCTTTATGTCATTTTCCTTGACATTGTCTTTCCTTCTCCTGTGGCTTTCACCTTAATCTTAGTAATGACCCCTTGTGGCCATCGTTTTCTCTAACTTTGTGAGCTTCTCCATGCTCAACAATGAATTCTAACCAAGCCTCTCCTCTATAGCAAGTCTCATCTTCTTTCTACCCAATACCTCATTAAGCTTTCTTCACTAGCTTTACCTTTTGGTATTTTCTTTGGTTCTCTACTTAGAACATTATTGAGCTCTCTTCTCCTCCTTTTGTTGTTGCACTTACTTGGTTTACTTCTTTTTAGAACTTATACTTGTTCCTTGCTTCCTCTACTACAAGGTTCTTTTGCCATGATTCTTTCCTCACTTCTTTTCTCTGGATGCAACCTGTAGACATCAATTCCTTTAAACAAATCAATTCAAAAATATAAAGAATAGTTTACCTATTACACTATTGCAATTCTCTAACCTTGTTTTGTCATGCAACTCTAATGTTTGTATAATCAACAATCCTTTCTTTCAATCTCAAAGATCATAATCATCTATGAATCTCTTCTTTGAAGAGCTAACTAGCAGTGATACAAAAAAATGATGCATGTTCCAACTGTTTGGAAATTCTAATCCACAGATTTAAAAACCCACACAACACTTACTCTAAAAAAGTAAGATATATTTCATTAAGACCATAATATTTACAATATAATATTGGCTCGATTATCATTGGTCAATTACTCTCATACTCTACACCTCCCCCATACTCTCACACACTCTATCATTATACATTTCATGACTAATATATACGAAGATTACATTCAATGATCCTCATGGGTTCAGATCTTACTAAGTTAAGATCAATTGAACTTGTATAAGGGAAAAATAGACAAAGATGGATTTTTATGACACCTTCCATATTTCCAAAAATAATCCTATCCTAACTACCACACTTTTCTTGATCTTTTACATAATTTAGAAATCCTAGAGATTTTCCAGATTTTATGTTAAATTTTTTTATTATTCAATGTTGTATTAGTTACTTTAGCCCAATTTATCTTTTCATTAACAATACATCCAATTTTTTCATAGTATAATAAATCATAAATGTAACTAAATAAATAAAAATATATCTAGTGATAGAGAAGACACCATCATAACCATAAGAGACAACAAATTGGTCCAAGACTAGGGGAAAACCCCACTAGGGAGAAACCCTTTCAATTCTTCTTCTATAGTAGATCATCATAAAAATATTTCAGCATAAAGTACAATGAGCCAAATACATGTAATTTATAGTTGATACCAATAAATCAGATCTATAGATTTATTATAACAGCAGAGAAACTCATATCTACCATATCATTGAAGCCAATTGATGTCAAGATGTCAAAACCCTAGATCTGAACTAGGTCACCCTAATCAACACTGCCTATGAGTGACTGAAGCTTTTGGGTCACCCTAATGAAAACAATGTGCGATCAACTGTAACTGCATAGTCACACCTAACTGCAAAGACTGAAAGTCACTCCATTATCGAGTTATGCGAGTGACAAGAGAGCCAAAGTCGCACAATGTCTGAGCAGTGTGATCGACTGTGAAGATAGGGTCAGTACCAGGTCTACCTAATGTAAGTGACTGGGGACCTGATCCTTTTGATATGCCTCCAATCCCAGAGTCGCTCTCACTGAACTATCTTCGAGTGATCAGAAATCCAAAGTCTCTCTCTTTCCTACTCTCTGTGTGTGACTGAGGATGAAAAACTTTTGTTCTGTGCCAGTGATTGAGATCCAAAAAACCCTAATCTAGAGCTAAAATTTCACTTGTAATTTTAGACCTTGTGCGAACTCCTTCTGAAGTGCCTGTGTGAGGAAAGACCCAAGCAGTTACTAAGGTCGTTAGGGTTGAGCCATTCCATAATGTATGCATGAATAAAATAATTCAAAACTTAATTGTTGTTTAACAAAATTAGCTAATATTTAGGTCATTTTTGGTCCTCTTGAAAAAATGAACTTAATGCACATATTATCTTGATCAACTAAGTTGTCCAATTTGTAATTTGACCCTAGTTACAAAAATTAACATTTTATAACTTTTAGACTTTTCTACAGGACTTTCAAAAATTTCCTCTTTTAAGATACCCTTAGATGATCCTCCATTAGTAGTGATAGCATTGTATAATTTATAAAATTTTCATTCTTCACTGTATCTAACGAATATGCATTTTTCACTTATATCATCTAATTTCCTCCTCAGTTCTTCTAGAACATGTGCACAGGCTACACAACCATAGATCCTCAAGTGTGATACATTTGTCTTCACACCGCTTCAAGCTTACAACAATTTTTCTCTTTGACATAATTGGTTGGTGATATGTTCAAAAGATAAATCGAACATGCTACTTATTTTTCCAAATACCCATTTGGAAAGTTCTTTACCTCCAACAAGATTTTTTCCATATTCATGATGATTTGGTTTTTCCTTTCTACTACTCCATTTAGTTGCAGAGTGTAGGTTATTGTAAATTTCCTCTTGATAATTTGATCCCTGGAATATGTTGCAAACTTTTTGGAACCATATTCACCTCTTCCATTTCATGTTAATAGTTTATTTTTATTGCCAATTCTCTTCTTTTACATGGCATTGAATTGCCTTAATTTCGCAATATATCTGATTTTTGTTTTACAAGGAATACCCATGTCATTTTACTGAAACCATTAATAAAAAATAGAAAATACAAAAATCCTCATGTTCTATTTTAAGACGACTTTTGGTCCTATAACTGGCAACATTTGAAAAAATATTTCTTTTGCATTTTGAAAGCGTTATCACTCAGGTTTTCCTAGAAGTTGTAAGAAAAGGGAAAGGAGGCCGAGGTAACCACAAACAAATCTTTTAGATACAGATTTTCGCCAATTTGCATCTCGAGAGGGCTCTCTCTTTAAGTTTTAGCTTTGTTTTTTAAAGATATTAGGCTAGTTGTGAAGTTTAGGAGTTTGTTTGAGTTTGGGCGGTGAGATTCAATAGCAAAGGGATAAAACTGAGTAGTTTAGGCCATTGGTCTGATGGAGTCAAAAAGATGGCTTCACTGGAATAGGTTTCTTAACAAAAGATGGTTTCACAAAGCAAGATAATCAAACAGAGAACAAACAATGATTTTGGAATAAATGGAAAGGTTTCGAAATGGGTGAAGGGAAATTAAGAATCCTTCAACCTATTTGAAAAGATGAAATTGAAATTGATTACTTTAAAAGAGCAATTAAGTATTCTTTAAGTAATAATCAAAGTGATAGAACAAGAAAATAGGAGCAATTAAGATTTCACTACTTATTCTAATTCAGAAGAAAACATAGAGAATAATAACTTTTGAAGACAGAGTGCAATCAAGCATATTTTGAATTACTCCTTTTTGTTTATCATTCAGATGTGAAACAAAGATGATATAATAAACAAGGAAAACTTTAAAACATAAGGTATAGAGGACTTATTGATCCGGTGTTTGATTCAAGAAATATGTGAAAAGTCATTTGCCTCAATTCTTTATCCAGCAAGCTATACGAAAATTTGATCCAATCAACACTTTATTCCAAAAAACCAATATTACAGTAATGTATATGAATCAACACCTCAATACTCCAATTGAGGGAATATTTATACAAAATATTTTACACAAAATATCTCATAACAGAGTTAGATATATTCTAGTGATGACTAAACATTTTTTACAAAAAAATAGAGACAACTAGTTTCAAAGATAGGAGGAAGGTAAACTGATGTTGTGCTGTTCCTATTTGTGTTGAGTTTGCTGGAGGTAGGTCCTTTCGTTTGGCTTGTTGTTGTCTTCTATAGTAACTTCATGCTGATTATCCTGCTTTGCCTTATACCCTTTACCTGTTCTGATACACTTCGACCTGTTTGATTCCTATTCACCTTTGTTCATCTTACTATGGTAAAAGCCCAAAATTTACCTTTACCCAAGATAACATTTACAAAATTTCTAACATGTCTTCCCACCATTTTTTCTCTGGAAATTTGTGCTTCTGAAGTTTCCTTAGAGTTTCTTCAGTCTGTGTTTCATTAATCTGTCATTAATGAACAAAGGACTTGGTAGCCCTTTATTCTGGAAAATTGTGAACTGCTCCATAAAAGAATTAATTTCCACCTGCATATCCCGGCACCTTCTCTCTAAGTTCTGCATCAAAGTTCTCTTGGTTAGAACCCTTTTGATTTCCAAAATGGTGTCTGTCCTATCTAAGATGCCAAGTTCTTCTAGTTGCTCTCTATTTCTGTTATTCAAAAAATGTATAAGCCTATTGACTTCATCTGGCATTTTTCCTAACAAAGCTCTTGTCTTCTAAATTTCTTTTTGTGCTGCTTTCACTAAATCAATCTGTTCATAGGTCACTTGGATAGATGGCCACACATCATTTATAGATTTAATGATGTTAGCCCAAAGGATTTTCTTGATCTCTGCCAAGGGTTTAACAAAAGTGAGCTCTTGTTCTAATGTTTTCATTTTACTTTCTAAGGCTTTAATCTCCCTACTTTTCTCCACAACACTTATTTTGGAGATATCATAATTTCTCTTTGCCTTAACCAATTGCTCTTTTACCTGTTTCAACTCTGTAACTTGTATTCTCATTTCTTCCATGGACTTTATTAATTGCTCTGTGCTTAAATTAGCACTGCTGCCTGGTGTTGTTCCTGCTATTGATGTACCTGTTGCAATTGTACCTGTGATTACCTTTGCTGTGGCTGCTGGGACATTTGGAGCTAATGTTGTTCCAAGTGTAGAGGGGACTGTTGTTGAGACTATGGGGATTACCTCAGGAGGCTGAGAGGTCGACTCTCCCTACTTTTCCTTCAGTGCTTTTTCTAATGCCTACTCTGTATCATTCAATATTTCATTAAGTTTCAAGAGCAGGTCCATGATCTGCTCTTCATATTTCTATTGTATAACTTCTGCAGTTCGTGGATGCCTTGAAGAAGGTAGCTTCAACTGTTTCTTCAGGGCAGCAATGTCCTCTTCTTTTTTCTTGATTAGTGCATTTATGCCTTTAGCATATTTGGGATCATGTCCCAATTCCATTATGATTTCTTCTAATGATTTTATTCTGTTATCCTTGGCCAGAGAAGAGGCTTTCTCCAAGTGTAGTTGAGCAGTCGTATTGTCCAAGGAGTCTTGCAGCTTGTGGGCCAGCATTACTTTGTCAGCCAGTGTGGAATAGACCATTTCCCAGTCTACTTGTGAATTTCAATTTTGTCCATAGGATGAATATCTTTGGCTAGGACCTCCAAGTTTGTTTTGATATAATCTTCTACTGACTGGGGTTGCTGTACCTTAGGCTTAAAGTAACTCATTAACATTTTTCCTTCTTTAATGTCATAGGCTGAAATTATTCTCTGCTGGTTTGTGGGGTCCATTTTCAAATACTAACTGTAAATTTGAAGTCTTACAGGATCATTTCTGGCTTTTATCTCTATGAATGTCTTCTTTATGTCTATGGCATGTTTGCTTTGTGGCCTGAGGGATGACACTTTTGTACTGTGTTGTCTTTCTAACTCTTACATTTTTGAGCTAGCAGATGTTCCTCCCACTTTAAAAGTTTGTTGGCTAGCTCTTTCCTCTCTCTGGTTGTCTATAGTCTCTTCAATTATTTCATCTTTTGACAGAGGTTTCAGTCTTTGCCTCTTTGCTCCAGGCTCTCCTGTGGGTCCACTGATAGGTGTGGTGGTTTCTTTATCTCTCTTTTTATTCCTTTCCTCATTTAGAGGAGTTTGCAATGCTGGAATTTCTGTTGCTTTAGCTTGGGCTGGATGAATTTGCACTTGATTCTGTTCTTGGGACACTCCAGGCTGATCTGTCATTGTAGGCTGCTCTGTGGTATCTATTTCTTTTCCTTTGGATGTTCCTTTAGCTGGTATGTTGGCTTCTTGTGGAGGTTGTTGAGAAGTTCTAGCAGTGGATGTGCTAATTACTGATTGTTGAGATAGTTTGAACGGTACCTGCCCAAAAAATCCAAATTAAGGGTTTTCTCAAGATCCTTCATAACATTTTCCATGTTCTCCTGCTCACTAACATCTTCTATCAGGGTCCCTTCTACCCATTGATCTAAGTTTTCAAACTGCTCTATTTCTGGGATCCTATGATGAATATAAGAGGATAATCTGTTCTTTGTCCTTATGTCACATATAAAATTGTTGGGATTATATGGTACCCACCTAAAACTCTTTCGTAGTCTAAGGCGATCTTCTAAAATTATTTCAGCTTCTCTCCATGCATCCTTGCTATTGATGACAAAAGGGCCTAGTTGGTTTTTTATTCTTAACTGAGTTTTTTCTTGGCACCACAAAAATGGACTAAATCTGCATTTATGATTTGCCTGAAATACTCCAAGGCAAACAATCTCATGGGAACATACTTGGGTAACTTGAAAGGGCAAATTTTACACCCATACATCCTGATTTCTATGTGATTTTTGTACACGTACCATTCACCTATTCGATATTGCATTGAGAGTTGGAGAATTTTCTTCATGTCAGCATTAATCCTAGGAGGGAAAACTCCTATCAACGGAGAGGTTGGTGGATGTACAAATAAGTCAATGAACTTGTTATAAGTGTAAGGGGACTCCAAGGTGTTATGAAAAATTGAAATACAAAAGATGATAGATCTAGGATTCCCTTTGTTGTCCAGTTTTTTGACAGGGAATGGAAAGTTATCTGACTGATAGTACAACATGAGATGGTATATGAAAGAGGTGTATTTGAAAACTCCTTCCCTTTCCAAATTCAGGAACTGGTCATGGATTTTGTTGGCAATATAAGAGGCATAGTTATATCTGACAGCAGGGGGCTGTCTTGGGGTGAAGATTGATAGTAACACTGGAGTTAAAGCCCATTATCAGGAATATCATATCAACAATGGGTCTTCCAGTTTCAGTGAAGTAGGTTTACAGATAAGAAGGTGGACCTTTGGGCTGGTAGTTTGGTAACGTAAAGGTTTGAGCAATATGGTTTATTTCTGATTGAGATAAATGAGGGGCTTTTTCAAGTAGGCACCCCATGGAAAGAGGAGCAAGGGGCTGAGTGGAGTGGAACTGTATCATTTCGTTGATGGATTGAGTAGTTATGTGGAAAAGAACAGTTTGGAATGGGGACATAACAGCTCTCTAGGTGGGATCATAATTAGCACAGCAATGATGAATTATCTTTGGGAAAATGTTATGAAACCAACTCAAAAAAGATAGAAAAGATAGATCAACGCCTTAGAATTCAGCCTCTTCGAGGGGGAAACCTCCTTTACATTACATA
>APFE030967462.1:0-45622 GCA_000404065.3 Pinus taeda | reverse complement strand
GGCACAGAAATAACAATATGGGGGCAATAGGGGCACAACAATATAAATAAGGGGTACAACTACCATAGTAATGGGGTAATCACTAGTATTATAGGGACCCAACAGAAAACATGGTCAGAGGGAAGAAAATACATGGGAAGGTTGGATTCTCACAATCCAAAAATGTCAGACTTATTCAGATAACTATCTCTGATTTGGTAGAAGATTTTAAGATGGTTACTATCACCAGATAAGTATTTTATCTGAAAGTCTTTATCGACCAATGGTAGATAATCTAAGTCTCTGTGAGGAGCATTCATGGGTATGAAATTAAGGGCTACAGGGGTTTCCATCTTTGGTTCTTGTGTATTCAAAGTGGAATTCAGGCTTTCCGTGGGAAAAAAGACCAAACAATAGGTTTGGGGTCTTTTTATGGCATTTACAGACTGTTCTTAACTTGAATTTGGCCTTCTCCCATAGAATTCTCAGTAAAAAACCACAATTACAGGGTTGTAGGGTAAACCGGATAAATACCTGTGTTAAAGAGGAAGACCGCACAAAGGTAGGTTGGTTGACAGGCTGTGAGCTCATTGCTGTAGTCTTTTTGGTTAGGTGGCAGTTGAGAAACTGGAACAATGGACTCAGTCGTTATTTTGCATGGGCGCTCGGGACACAGTGCATTACAGTGAAAATGACATTTTATCGTTTTATTTAACGAAATTTAGGTTGGCGGGTCTTTTTTTCATTTATTGGGCGGATGACGTAAGCATGTTGTGACGCTTTGTCGTTATGTGGAGGGTGGTAAGCAGTTTGCATCACACCACTTTTGAGGTGGGGTGGTTTTGGGCTGGGAGCGAGCGAGCATATTGGCAGCGTGACGTATGGCGGAGGTATGGGCGAAAAACCGCCTAGTGATCACGAGTTAAAGTGTGGTCACTAGGGGGGGCACGATATCGTCATTGACTGTTGGATGAAAGGGGACAATCAGACGACTGATGGGAATTGGAGATGGCGAGACTTTATGTATGTAAGCCCGATGTATTGATCAATGCTTTAATAATATCGGGGTTAATTCTATTGGTCAGGGTTGGTTATTAATTAACCTAAAGGGTTAATTAATCCCATATGGTGCAGCAGGGATTTAAGGCTCTTAACGAATTACAGATTAATCTATTAATCCTCACTTAAACAATGATTATGGCCATATTCAACTAGGGGTGGGATATATAAAAAATTAGGGATTCGCATAGTTAAATAATACGGGAATGGGTTATTGTTTTTCGGGATTAATATAATAGATGTTAAAAGTTAATATGAAATAAAATAAAAATAAGCGCTAAGTGAATGTTAGAAATTTACATTAAACTTAGGCTAAAGTGGGTAAAGGGGTTTTCAAGTGATATTATATATTTTCCTATGTAAAATAGGATTTTTACTTAGGCAAATTTTATGAAATGAAATGGATGATGGATGGGTGATTTTGAGTACTTAGGCTTTTAGATCATTGGGCCAAGGGTCTGGTCCCTCTAAAAGTCAGAGAAATGCTCTAAGCCCCTTTGATTTTCAAAGACCTTAATACTTAGGGGAAATTAGTGAAATCTTTGGGGAAATATGTGAATGGAAGTTAGTTATTTAACCTTGTCTTTCTTGAATTGTATCAAGTGTAATGTTTGCCTTGAACTTGTAGTAAAAGTAAAAATTAACACATTTAGAGACATTATTCATCACAAGTAATTCTGCAACACCATCTACCTACCCTACCTACTTTAGCCTGACATTTTTTCTTCTTTATTTCGGTGCACTTAGATTGGCAAACCCTTATCAATCTTCTTTTTCTTTTACATGGCAAGCCTATCTAAGTTTACACTTATCACATCCAAGGGCTAAGATTTTTATTCACTCTATCTATCTACTTATTTGCTAAGTTTACACTGTTTGGTCAGATTTTATTCTCTATCTCTAAAACATGAAATTCAAATATGAACTAGCCAAGTTTAAGCTATTTGACTATTCATCAATTGTGGCATAAATTAGCAAGCTGCACACAATTACTTATTATAGAAAACGAAATAGTAGTGGCATTTAGATTTGCACACTTTCCTGGTCTATTTTTGTTTGGGGTTCATTTCTTTCACTTTTTTGACCATTTTTATTATTTTTACCCTTTGATTTTTCTTTTAGGGTATACCGTTTTTACTTTTTAATTTTTTTTTTGATTTTTGACAATATGAAAAACCTTTGCAACAAGAAAAGGTATGAACATATTACAGAGCTCACCAAATCAATCATGAAATAGACACCTGTTGGTATAGGAGAATAACACTGGCTCCACTTGAGAATGGCTTTTCCTGGTGAAAAGTCAAGAATAGCAGGTCAGATGGCCCTCTGAATGAGTTTGACTATGCTCTAATAACTCCTTCTGTTGGTTACTTTATTATATGTATGACAGTAACACTTGTGAAGCTCAGGGCCTTCTCTTCGGGCTTCAACTCCATCAAGTTACTATCCAATCCAAACTGTGACATTACCAAGGATATAATATGTACATGTTAAAGTAAGAATATCACAAAAAGTTGGATCAAAGTAGTGTTTCAACATCCGACCATTAACTGGCCCTTCTTTTGTTTCTGTACCATCCAGGTTCTTCAGAAAGTAAGTATTGTTCCCTTGTAAGGCCTTGATAATAAAAGGTCCCTTCCATAGGAAGTCAAAATTCCCATGTTTCCTTTTTTCATCTCTCTTAGAATCCCATCCTAAAACTTTGTCTCCAAGGTAGAAATCTTCTGCATTAGTTCTCTTATCAAAAATTTTCTTAAGTTTCTCTTGTACTACTTGGGATCTTTGATACACTTCTTCTTTGGTCTGCTGCAAATGGATGGTTTGGTTAATTCTCCTTTGAATATCATTGGGCTCCACCTGAGCTTCCTAAAGTAGTTTCATTACGGAACTCCTAAGGATGTTGGAAATACAGCCTCCATACCATAGACTAGTTCATAAGGATTAGTTCCAATAGATTTCTTTGTAGTGAGTCTGTCTGCCCATAGTGCATTAGTAAGTTTCTTGTGCCAATTTTCCTTGTTTTCTTCCAATAATTTCTTAATGATATTAATTAGGCTTTTATTGGAAGATTCAACTGGACCATTACCTTGAGGGTAATAGGCTATGGAATGGCCTAAAGTGATATGGTATTTGTTATAGAAACTTATCATTTTCTTGGATTTGAAGGCAACAACATTATCAGTTATGATTTTTTCAGGACAACCAAATCTAGACAGTGTGTTGGTTTCTAAAACCCTATAATCACATTGTCATTGGCTTGTTTGCAAGGAATGGCTTCTATCCATTTGGTGAAATAGTCTGTGGTAGTTAGAATCCATTTATGTTGGCCAGAAGAGGGAGGGTGGATTTCTTTAATGAAGTCCAGTCCCCATTGTTGGAAAGGCTTTCCTGTGGAAATTGGTCTTAGCGGTAAGGGTAACAATTTCCTCTTGCCTTCAAAAATTTGACATTTGTGGCAAGCAGTGGCAAATTTCTTTACATCAGTGAACAAGGTTGGCCAATAAAATCCAGCCCTCAGGATTTTGTCTGCAGTTGATTTCCAATAAAGGTGTCCACCACAGTCTCCTGCATGAAATTCTTTAAGAACATTGTGAGATTCTTCTTTTACTAAACAATTCAATAGAATACCTTCATGATTCTTCCAAAAGAGAATATTATCTAAAATACAAAATCTTAAAGCTTTCATCTTTAAAAACCTTTTCTTTGTTCTGGATAACTCTGGAGGAGCCTGCAGGTTTAATAATATATAAACTATATCAGCATATCAAGGTGAATCTAAGAAGGTTTCACTGGTTTGTGGAGTCACCATCTCCTGTTCATTCTCCAGTTCATTAATATCCATGGCTTGGAATTTTTTTTTCAGTCATGAGTTTGGCCAATCGCTGTCCTTTTATAAGATTTGTAGGTTTTATTTCAATATCATATTCCAATATAGTAGCAATCCATTTACCTCGCTTGCCTTCAATTCCATCCTGGGTCAAGATGTCTTTGACAACAACATTTGGTACATAGGCTATTACATGGGAGTACAATATGTAGACTCTAAAGTCTTTAATAGATTTCACAAGTGAATAGGCTTGTTTTTCCATGATTTTGTACTTTAGAGGTGCATCCCTAAGTGCTTTACTAAAAAAGGCTATGGGTTTCTCACATCCTTGATCATCTTTTTGTAGTAAAATAGTAGCAATTGTGTGTTCTGATGCAAATGAAAATATTATGAAGTCTCTATCAAACTTTGGATTTGTCAGGACCCGTGTTCTAGTCAAAGCCATTTTAATTTCTTCAAATGCTTATTTGGATTCTACTATCCATTTAACCTTTGAATCCTTTTTCAACATATCATTAAGCAATCTAATTAATTCAGCGAAGTTAGATATAAATCTTCTTAAAAAGTTAATCTTTCCTAGGAAAGCTTGAAGTTCTTTAACATTTCTGAGGTGGGGTATCTGCAGAATAGCTTCTACTCTAGTAGGATCAATTCTAATGCCATCTTTGAAGATGATGTGGCCCAAGAGTTTGCCTTCTTCTAGACCAAACAGGGAGTTTTAGGATTTAGAGAAATGCCATATTGTCTACATTTTAAGAATACTTGTTTCAGATGATCTAAATGTTGCTGATCTGATTTAGAAAAAACAGTTAGGTCATCTAGATATATGACTAAGAAATCATGAATTTCTTTCACAAACGCAATGTCCATTGCTCATTGGAAAGTCACCCCTGCATTCTTAAGTCCAAATGGCATTTTAACATACTTGAATGTTCCCTGTGGTGTTGTAAAAGTAGTTTTTTCCTGGTCATCAAGATGAACGAGAATATGGTTATAGCCTCAGAACCCATCCAAAAGTGAAATCCTAGAAGCACCTCCCACCCTTTGTAAAATATGATCCATCTTAGGTGAAGGGTAATTTTCCTTCAAAGAAACCTTATTTACATTTCTTAAATCAACACATAGCCTAATTTCTCCAGTCTTTTTCCTAGTTGTACTAAGTTAGAAACCCACTCTGAAGATCTGATAGGAGAAATTATCCCTGCTTCATACATTCATTTGATTTCTTTTTCAATTAAAGGAAGCAATATAGGGTTAATTCTTCTGAGCTTTTGTTTGAATTTTTTTGATTTTATTTTAGAGGTATTGTATGTTGGATTATAGAGGTATCATAAGATTTCAGGTCTTCATAGCTCTAGGCAAGGACATCTTGGAATTCTCTTAATAATTCAACATATTTGAGTTTTTGATCAGGGGGCAAAGATTTGGATAATTTTACCATTTTCGGATTTTCTTCAGTTCCCAAGTTATAGTCTTCAATATATGCTTTTAGAGGTTCCATCATGGGTTTCTTTGGGATATCATTAAAATCAAAGAGATCTTCCAAAGGAGTTAATCCTTTAGGCAACTGATTATCTTCCAAATTAATAGCTTCAGATTCTCCTTCAATAATTTCATCAATGTCCATTTATTTATTGGTAAATTTTGTTGGGTGAAGCATTTGAGTTGCACTTTCTACTGAAATGTCTGTTTTTATCTGATTTATTTGATTTAACTCACTAACAATATCTATATCTATATTAGTGCTAGAAAAATCTTCTTCTAAGGTTAGGAAATTGTTAATTTGAATATCATTGTCAAACACTTACTAGTTCTTTACATTGTCAGGTATGGCTGGCCTGTGTCTGATCTCAGTTGTGAACTGATGATTGGGCTCAAATGGTAATTTACAGGTGCTGGAAAACATTGCCAAGCTGTGAGCGTGCAAATTATGTTTTCTTGGAATTTTAGCAAGCTGAGTTTCTAGAAATGTATTGAGAATCTCAATCAATGTTCGTTTGTAAGATCTTAATCTGGGATCATTTGTGAGAAAATTCTCTTTTATCTATTGAATGATTAAATCAGAGTCTCCTAGGACTGATACCCTAATTGCCCCTAAAATTTTGATCAGTTTAAGACCTAGCAACAAAGCTTTGTATTCAACCATATTATTAGTGCATTTAAAGTTTAATCTATAGGCATGACCTTCATCATGATCATTTCCAAGATTGCACACCCAAATTCCTACTCCTGCTCCTAATTTATTAACTGAACCATCAAAACTCTAAGTACCAAAGGATCTCAGGTTCATAGTTGGTATCAGGAGTCTTAGGGATTTGTTTAATAGGAAGATCTGGCTTTTTAGTTTCTTCTGGTTGCTTTTGAGTATCTAATGTATCATTATTATCAGAAATTTCTTGAATTAGAACACTAGACTTTTCATTTCGGAGTTTTTCTTTTTCAACTGCTAAAACTTTTACTTGATTTAAAGGATTGATTTTAGCATTGTAGAGAATGAAAGAATCCATATCAGAGTGAATGGAGTAGATAAGGAAATATTGAGGTATCTCTTGGCTACTTACCACATATTTCATTAAAGTTTCTCTGTACAGTTTCTTAGGTTGATCAAATACTGAAATAGTAGCATAAGACATGTCCAATTAGAGAGATCCTTGAAGCTTTTCACCCCAATATCTAAACAATAACATACCATACTTTGGTGGAATATCAGATACTACTATGTCCATTAAGATGGTTTTGGCAGGATATTCAACTAGCGATATACATAAGTCTTTGATCAATCCTAGACATCTGACCTGACTTGAATCAAAAGAGAAAAGGTCTTTATATGGCTGGGTGATGTCAAGGTCTAGTTTCTCCATCACATATTTAGGGATTAAGTTATGAGAAGCACCAGAATCAAACGTGGCATTATGAAGTATTTTATCATGTATGTTTAAACTTACATAAAAAGGAGGGATTCCTCCATCTATTGATTTTCTGTTTACCTCAGGGCCAAAAATCAACTCAGGTTGGTCATCAAAAACATTTACTGAATCTTCATTCATAGAAATTTGGAGTGATCTACTGATTTGACCTCTATAGACATCATGTTTAGCTAATTCTGACAATGGAACAACTATTTTTAATTTGCCTACTTCAGTCTCAAGATTAAAAGGTTTTTTAGTTTGAGTTCTTGTATTTCAGACAATTGGATTCTCTTTTTCTGCTGTATTTTCTATGTTTCTCTCCTTTTCAGGAGTGGGGTTATGGGTTGAAGTTATTTCCAAATCAACTTCTAGAGGTTCTTCTATGTTTCCTTTGGGAGGAATAGAAGTGGAAGATTTTCTGTTATGTGGTTGATTATCAGAAACATCCTTAATTATTGGGTTATTTGGATTAGTATCTATTCTGGAACGAATATGTACAGGGGTAGTATTGATCTTACCATTGTTGGGTTGTTTGGTATCTTTTTGTCTATTGGTTTTAGGAATATTTATTCTTCTGCTCCTCAGATTGTATTTCTTGTGGACTTCATAAATGGCTGTATCATATCCCTCCCTAAAGTCAAATGATTCACCTGACTGAGTTTGGAATTGCCTGAGCATGTGAGCTTCTTGATCCTCTTAAGTCAAGAAAACTTGTTGTTCATTGTTGAGTCCCATAAAATTAATTTGAGTGTCTTATGTTGGTTCATCAGAAGTTGAGGCATCAGCATAATTTTCCTGGAATGGGGGCCTAATATTTTAGTCAGGCCCAATCTTTCCAGTATTAGGATTTTGGTTCTTCCTGAAATTTGGATTTCTACCAGTATTGCTTGGTTGACCCTCCCAAGGGGATTTTCTCTCGATTGTTTCTACTTTATCACCAAGCCTATCCATTCCTTTAATAATAGCATCTAATTTCTATTCAAGTGTAGAAGGTTCCTCTTTCAAAGGTATCCTCCTTTCAGCTCTGGCTTTAGCTCGTTTAGATATCAGGTTGGCCTCAACGCTGACAGCTATACTTTGCATCTCTTCTAAGGTTCGAGGAGCTCTTTCCCTAAGTTGGTATGCCATATCAGAATCAAATCCATCAGGGAATTTGATCAATGCCAAATCTGGAGGAGGTCTTAAATTTTGAGGAATAGCATTGTAAACATTATTAAACTTGGTACGGTAATCTTGGACAGTTTCTTGGGTGCCTCTTTTCAGGCTTTAATATTCTGATAAAATGTGCAGAGGATCTTTCTTCTTTTCTGATCTATTCAAGAATGTTTGATAAAGAGCTTGTAGGTCATTGATATTATTTGTAGGAAGGGCTCTAAACCATGTTCTAACATCTCTAGTCAAACTTTGAACAAATACTGTCATTCTAACATCATCAACATCAACCTCATATATTTGAAAATAATAGGTCATTTTTTTGGTATGTTGTTGAGATGTGTAAGTGCCAGAGCCATCAAATGGGGTAATCTTGCTCTGATAGTCTTGGGGCATAGCACCCAAGTTGGCAGGTAAGTTCATGGGAGTGTATCTATTTGCCATGGTTGCAGGAATAAATGTGACAACGGGTGTGGTAGGGATGACAATGGGAATGTGAGTTGTAGATAGAGGGGTGGAAGGTGTAGCTTGAGGCTGGGAAATCTGAGGTGTTGATGATGAACGTGGAGAAGCTTTAGTGATCACATAAAGGTTTGGTGTTCCTTCAGAGGTAAGCTCTAACTGAATGGAGTTATGCAAATGTCTTTCAAGGTGTGAAGTGACAACTTCAAGTTGCAAATCTTCAATAAATACGGGATCATGAACTGTGTGAGCTAACCCTGACTCTGAAAAGGTTACAAATAAAGAGGTCTCAAAGAACTCATCAAAAGTTTCATCCTCAAGGTAAATCCACTTCACCGGACAAGATCTTGATCTGTATAGAGGCTGAGAACTAGCAGAACTGTCTTGGCTCTCTTGCCTCATAAGAATCCTAGGAATCAGATTAGGATTTGCGAACACAGGTGGTGGATTTGGATTAGGATTAGATCTGGTGTAACGAATCCTTTCTGAAGCCAGGGTTCTAGGTATATTTTTTGAGTTTTTTCTATAAATGGGTTTGACAATACAACTTTAACAATCTCTTTAAGAAGCTTTTAGATATGGATTTTGAACTTTCTCAAATACTTTATTTGACAAGAGGAATTAATCAAGTATTTGAAACCAAATGTCCAATCTATAAGCTAGACCGAAGATAGACTGAAGCATCGTTCATTTAATTCTGCAATTGCAAAGCAAAAGCATTTCAAAGGCTACATGGCTAACTTCAAGCTCCGTCTGTAGCTTAGAGAGTAGACAATAGTAACAATGAATTATTCAGATCCCCAGCGGAGTCGCCACTATGTTATCACTAAGGTTTTCCCAAAAGTTGTAAGAAAAAGGAAAGGAGGCCGAGGTTAGCACAAACCAATCTTTTAGATACAGATTCTAGCCAATCTGCATCCAGAGAGAGCTCTCTCTTTAAGTTTTAGCTTTGTTTTTTAAAGATATTAGGCTAGTTGTGAAGTTTAGGAGTTTGTTTGAGTTTGGGTGGTGAGATTCAATAGAAAAGGGATAAAACTGAGTAGTTTAGGCCATTGGGCTGATGGAGTCAAAAAGATGGCTTCACTGGATTAGGTTTCTTAACAAAAGATGGTTTCACAGAGCAAGATAATCAAACAGAGAACAAACAATGGTTTTGGAATAAATGGAAAGGTTTCAAAATGGGTGAAGGGCAACTAGAATCCTTCAACCTATTTGAAAAGATGAAACTGAAATTGATTACTTATAAAGAGCAGTTAAGTATTCTTTAAGTTCTAATCAAAGTGACAGAACTAGAAGATAGGAGCAATTAAAATTTCACTGTTTATTCTAATTTAAAAGAAAACATCGAGAATAATAACTTTTGAAGACAAAGTGCAATCAAGCATATTCTGAATTACTTCTTTTTGTTTATCATTCAGATGTGAAACAAAGATGATATAATAAACAAGGAAAACTTTAAAACATAGGGTATAGAGGACTTATTGATCCGGTGTTTGATTCAAGAAATCTGTGAAAATTCCTTTGCCTCAATTCTTTATCTAGCAAGCCATATGAAAATTTGATCTAATCAGTACTTTATTCGAAAAAACCAATATTACAACAATGTATATGAATCCACACCTTAATTCTCCAATTGAGGGAATATTTATACAAAATATTTTACACAAAAGATATCATAACAGAGTGAGATATATTTTAGTGATGACTAATCATTTTTTACAAGAAAATAGAGACAACTAGTCTCGAAGATAGGAGGAAGGTAAATTGATGTTGTGCTGTTCCTATTTGTGCCGAGTGTGCTGGAGGCAGGTTCTTTTATTTGGCTTGCTGTTGTCTTCTTTAGTAACTTCGTGCTAGCTATCCTGCTTTGCCTTATACTCTTTACCTGTTCTGATACACTTCGACCTATTTGATCCCTGTTGACCTTTGTTCATCTTACTATGGTAAAAGCCCAAAATTTACCTTTACCCAAGATAAAATTTACAAAATTTCTAACATGTCTTCCCACCATTTTTGCTTTGGCAAGTTGTACTTCTAAAGTTTCGTTAGAGTTTCATTAGTCTCTATATATTTGAAAAAGTTAGGCTGGATGGTGAATAAGTGCTTTACCTCATGCTCAATATCGAATAAGTTCGCTAAGCTGTCATAGAGAACTTGGCCTGTGGGGAGTGCTTTTATTCCTAATGGTTCATTGATGAGCTTGCTTGATTGTCAGCATACTTATTCAATTTGTCTACATAATCAATATGTTTCATTAATCTGACATTAATGAACAAAGGACTTGGTATCCCTTTATTCTGCAAAATTGTAAACTGCTCCATAAAAGAATTAATTTCCACTTGCATATCCTGGCACATTCTCTCTAAGTTCTGCATCAAAGTTCTCTTGGCTAAAACCCTTTTGATTTCCAAAATGGTGTCTGCCCTATTTGAGATGCCAAGTTCTTCCAGTTTCTCTCTATTTCTGTTATTCAAAAAATGTATAAGCCTGTTGACTTCATCTGGCATTTGTCCTAACAAAGCTCTTGTCTTTTGAATTTCTTTCTGTGTTGCTTTCACTAGATCAATATGGTCATAGATCACTTGGATAGATGGCCACACATCATTTATAGATTTAATGATGTTAGCCCAAAGGGTTTTCTTGACCTCTGCCAAGGGTTTAACAAAAGTGAGCTCTTGTTTTAATGTTTTCACTTTACTTTCTAAGGCTTTAATCTCCCTAGTTTTCTCCACAACACTTATTTTGTAGATATCATAATTTCTCTCTGCCTTAGCCAATTTCTCTTTTACCTGTTTCAACTCTGTAACTTGTAATCTCATTTCATCCATGGCCTTTATTAATTTCTCTGTGCTTAAATTAGCATTGCTGCCTGGTGTTGTTCCTGCTGTTGATGTACTTGTTGCAATTGTACCTGTGATTACCTCTGTTGTGGCTGCTGGGACATTTGGAACTAATGCTGTTTCAAGTGTAGATGGGATTACTATTGAGACTATGGGGATTACCTCATGAGACTGAGAGGTCGACTCTCCCTGATTTTCCTTCAGTGCTTTTTCTAATGCCTGCTCTGTATCATTCAATCTTTCATTAAGTTTTAAGAGCAGGTCCATCATCTCCTCTTCAGATTTCTATTGTATAACTTCCGCAATTTGTAGATGCCTTGAATAAGGTAGCTTCAGATGTTTCCTCATGGCAGCAATGTCCTCTTCTTTTTTCTTGATTAGTGCCTTTATGCCTTTAGCATCTTTGGGATCATATCCCAATTCCATTATGATTTCTTCTAATGATTTTATTCTATTATCCTTGGCCAGAGAAGAGGCTTTCTCCAAGTGTAGTTGAGCAGTCGTATTGTCCAAGGAGTCTTGCAGCTTGTGGGCTAGCATTGCCTTGTTAGCCAGTGTGGAATAGACCATTTCCCCAGTTTGCTTGTGAAGTTCAATTTGGTCCATAGGATGAATATCTTTGGCTAGGACCTCCAAGTTTGTTCTGATATAATCTGGTGCTGACTGAGGTTGTTGTACCTTCGGCTTAAAGTAACTCATTAACATTTTTCCTTCTTTAATGTCATAGGCTGACAAATCTCTGCTGGTTTGTGGGGGCCATTTTCAAATACTGACTGTAAATTTGAATTCTTACAGGATCATTTCTAGCTTTTATCTCTGTGAATGTCTTCTTGACGTCTCAGGCATTTTGCTTTATGGCCTGAGGGATGACACTTCTGTATTGTATTGTCTTTCTAACTCTTGCATTTGTGAGCTAGTAAATTTCCCGTCCACTGTAAAAGTTTGTTGGCTAGCTCTTTCTTCTCTCTGGCTGTCTACAGTCTCTTCAATTATTTCCTCTTCTGACAGAGGGTTCAGTGTTTGCCTCTTTTCTCCAGGCTCTCCTATGGGTCCACTGATAGGTGTGGTGGTTTCTTTGTCTCTCTTTTTATTTATTTCCTCATTTAGAGGAGTTTGCAATGCTGGAATTTTTGCTGCTTTAGTTTGTGCTGGAGGAATTTGCACTTGATTCTGTTCTTTGCACACTCCAGGATGATCTATCATTGTAGGCTGCTCTGTGGTCTCTATTTATTTGCCTTTGGATGTTCCTATAGTTGGTATGTTGGCTTCTTGTGAAGGCTGTTGAGAAGTTCCAACAGTGGATGTGCCAATTGTTGATTGTTGAGATAGTTTGAATGGTACCTGCCCAAAAGAATCCAAATCAAGGGTTTTCTCAAGATCCTCCATAGCATTTTCCATGTTCTCCTGCTCATTAACATCTTCTATCAGGGTCCCTTCTACCCATTCATCTAAGTTTGCAAACTGCTTTATTTCTGGGATCCTATGATGAATATAAGAGGATAATATGCTCTTTGTCCTTCTGTCACATATAAAACTGTGGGGGTCATATGGTACCCACCTAAAACTCTTTCGTAGCCTAAGGCGATATTCTAAAATTATTTCAGCTTCTCTCCATGCATCCCTACTATTGATGACAAAAGGGCCTAGCTGGTTTTTTATTCTTAACCGAGCTTTTTTCTTGGTACCACAAAAATGGACTAAATATGCATTTATGATTTTCCTGAAATACTCTAAGGAAAATAATCTCATGGGAACATACTTGGGTAACTTAAAATGGCTAAGTTTACACCCATACATCATGATTTCTGTGTGATTTTTGTACAAGTACCAATCACATATCCGGTATTGCTTTGAGAGTGGGAGAATTTTCTTCATGTCACCATTAATCCTAGGAGGGGAAACTCCTATCAACAAAGAGGTTGATGGATGTACAAATAACTCAATGAACTCATTATAAGTGTATGTTGACTCCAAGGTGTTATGAAAGATTGAAATCCAAAAGATGACAGATCTAGGATTCCCTTTGGTGTCTAGTTTTTTGACAGGGAATGGAAAGTTATCTGACTGATAGTACACCATGAGATGGCATATGAAAGAGGTATATTTCAAAACTCCTTCCCTTTCCAAATTCAGGAACTAGTCATGGATTTTGTTGGCAATATAAGAGGCATAGTTATATCTGACAGCAGGGGGTTATCCTGGAGTGAAGATTGATAGTAACATTAAGGTAATATCATCAACATATTCACTAGAGTTAAAGCCCATTATTATGTATATCATATCAACAATGAGTCTTCTAGTGTCAATGAAGCAGGTTTGCAGATAAGGAGGTGGACCTTTGGGCTGGTAGTTTGGTAACATAAAGGTTTCAGCAATACGGTTTACTTCTGATTGAGATAACTGAGGGGCTTTTTCAAGTAGGTACCCCATGGAAAGAGGAGCAAGGGGCTGAGTGGAGTGGAACTGTATCATTTCATCGATGGATTGAGTAGTTATGTGGAAAAGAATAGTTTGGAATGGGGACATAACAACTCTTTGGGTGGGATCATAATTAACATAGCAATGATGAGTTATCTCTAGGAAAACATGGACAGAGGGAAGAAAATACATGGGAAGGTTGGATCCCATAGTAAAAATTGTCAGACTTGTTTAGATAACTATCTCTGATTTGGCAGAATATTTTAAGATCGTTACTATCACCAGATAAGTCTTTTATCTGAAAGCCTTTATCGGCCAATGGTAAATAATCTAATTCTCTGTGAGGAGCATTCATGGGTGTGACATTAAGGCCTACAGGGGTTTCCATCTTTGCTTCTTGTGTATTCAAAGTGGAATTCAGGCTTTTTGTGGGAAAATAGACCAAACAACAGGTTTGGGGTCTTTCTATGGCATTTACGGACTATTCTTAACTTGAATTTGGCCTTCTCTGGTAGAATTCTCAGTAAAAAACTGTAATTGTAGGGTTGTAGGGTAAACTAGATAAATACTTGTGTTAAAGAGGAAGACCGTACAATGGTAGGTTGATTGACAGGCTACGAGCTCATTGTTGTAATCTTTCTGGTTAGGTGGCAGTTGAGAAACTAGAACAGTGGACTCAGTCGTTATTTTGCATGGGAGCTCGGGAAGTAGTGCATTACAATGAAAATGACATTTTATTGTTTTATTTAATGAAATTCAAGTTGGCGGGTCTTTTTTGCATTTATTGGGAAAATGACGTAAGCATGATGTGATGCTTTGTCATTATGTGGAGGGTGGTAAGCAGCTTGCATTGCACTGCTTTTGAGGCTAGGCAGTTTTGGGTCGGGAGCGAAAGAGCATATTGACAGCGTGACGCGTGGCGGAGGTACGGGTAGAAAACCGCCTAGTGATCACAAGTTAAAGCGTGGTCACAAGGGGGGGCGCAATATCTCCATTCTCCATTGGATGAAACGGGGATGATCGGATGGCTAACAGGCATTGGATATGGCAGGACTTTATGTATGCGGGCCCGATGTATTTATCAATGCTTTAATAATATCGGGGTTAATTCTATTGGTCGGGGTTGGTTATTAATTAACCTAAATGGTTAATTAATCCCATACGGTGCGGCGGGGATTTAAGGCTCTTAACAAATTACAGATTAATCCGTTAACACTCATTTAATTGATTATTATGGCCATATTCAACTAGGGGCGGGATATATAAAAAATCAGGGATTTGCATAGTTAAATAATATGGGAATGGGTTAATGTTTTTCAGGATTTATATCATAGATGTTAAAAGTTAATATGAAATAAAATGAAAATAATCACTAAGTAAATGTTAGAAATTTACATTAAACTTAGGCTAAAGTGGGTAAAGGGGTTTTCAGGTGATATTATGTATTTTCCTAAGTAAAATAGGATTTTTACTTAGGAAACTTTTATGAAATGAAATGGATGATGGATGGGTGATTTTGAGTACTTAGGCTTTTAGATCATTGGGCCAAGGGTCTGGTCCCTCCAGAAGTCAGAGAAATGCTCTGAGCCCCTTTGATTTTCAAAGACCTTAATACTTAGGGGAAGTTAGTGAAATCTTTAGGGAAAAATATGAATGGAAGTTAGTTATTTAACCTTATCTTGCTTGAACTGTATGAAGTGTAATGTCTGCCTTGCACTTGTAATAAAAGTGAAAATTAACACATCTAGAGACATTATTCATCACAAGTAATTATGCAACACCATCTACCTACCCTACCTACTTTAGCGTGACATTTTTTCTTCTTTATTTGGGTGCACTTAGACTGGCAAACCCTTATCAATCTTCTTTTTCTTTTACATGGCAAGCCTACCTAAGTCTACACTTATTACATCCAAGGGCTCAAATTACACTGTTGAGCTCCTTTTCATTCACTCTACCTATCTACTTATCTGCCAAGTTTACACTGTTTGGTCAGATATTTTCTATCTCTAAAACATGAAATTCAAATATGAACTAGCCAAGTTTAAGCTGTTTGACTATTCATCAATTGTGGCATAAGTTAACAAGATGCACACAATTGCTTATTATAGAAAATAAAATAGTAGTGGCATTTATATTTGCACACTTTCCTGGTCTATTTTTGTTCGGGGTTCATTTCTTTCACTTTTTTGACCATTTTTATTCTTTTTACCCTTTGATTTTTCTTTTAGGGTATACTCTCTTTACATTTTTAAAATTTTTTTGATTTTTTGACAATACGGAAAACCTTTGTAACAAGGAAAGGTATGAACATATTATAGAGCTCATCAAGTCAATAATGAAATATGACACCTATTGGTATAGGAGGATAACAAAAAGGATACAAATTTCACATGGATTATGATGGACATCTATCACATGTAAACCTAGGACCATAGACTTCTTTTGCAAAATGTTAAGAGTTTTAAAAGCTAAGTGGCCATATCTAAGGTTCCATACCAAGTTTCATTAGAGCTTGTTACAAATTGGGCATACGATAATGAATGTTTGGCAATCCTCATGACCAAAGGAAACATCCTATTTTTTTTCATTTCAATCTTGTTACGACTCTTTGTGTACGTGGGATATCAAGAATTGTGTAGATAGGACCTTTAAAATTGACTTCAAAACTATTTTCACTCATTTTTCCTCCGCTTAATAAGTTATGTTTCATACTTTTTACATAATAGACATCATGGATATCCTTCTTTCCATTCTTCTTGGTTGTAGCTATAAAAATACCTTTACCTAAGTCATTAACAAGATGATCATTATCCAACTTAACTGTAGTTTGAATTGTTTCATCAAAACTTGAAAAAATATCTTTGTCACCTATCATATGGTTTTTATAGCCACTGTCCACCAACCATAGATCTTCATTGTTATTTTCTTGAGCTACTAAATAAGAAATAAATATAGATGGTGTTGTACATTCATCATCCTTGAAACATGTGTAATTCCCTTGTTCAAATATTCCTACTTCTTCCTGCATTCACATTTAAGATGTCCATAATTCTTACAATAATAGCACTCTATATTTGACTTGTCCATCCTTCCTCTTCCTCTGTTGTTTTTAGCTCTTTCTTTTTGATTCTATGGTTGATCCTAGGATTGCTCAAGATGAATTCGTGCATTTTTTCTATTGCTAGAATATCCTCTTCCTCTTCTTCCTTTGCCTCTTCCCCTATTATTTATGACTTGACATTGAAATGCATTTTCTAATGAGTGATTTCTACCTTTAATTCCTGACTCATGATTCAACATTGAACGTGTCAATTCGTTAAATGGAATTTAGAACAAATCTTTATTTTCTTCTATGGTTGTCACAAGGATATGAAATGAACGCAATAAGCTTCTCAAAATTTTCTCAACCTTTTTTTGATTCGATACATCATCTCTAAGAGTGCTAAAAGTATTTACCACTTCCATGATCTGAGACATACGTTGATCTATTGGTTTAGCATCTCTAATTTTGCACAGTTTCAAAATTCTTCTCGAGAATCTGACGCTTGGCATTTTTAACCTTATTAGTTCCTTGGGATGCATTTTCCAAAATCTCCCAAGCTTGATAGGCACTTGTTGCTACAAAAATCTTATGAAATATGGAGTCTTCAACTCCATGGTGCAAATTCCAAAGTGCTCTAGAATACCTTCTTTGACTCTCCAGTGAAGCATTTATTTAGGCATTTTTCAATGCTGTTAAGTATGTAGTTTTAATTTCTTCATATTTTGACTATTTCTATCTCACAGTACATATTCTTCAAAACAATCTTCATCTTTATTGTCCACATTGGATAGTTGGTGCCATTGAATATGGGACCTTATGTATTTTGATTGCTCCTCAAAGCCATAACTAACTTCTATAATATCTCCCCCTCACTAGGGATGAGAATAATTCACTAATAATATCAAATAGCCAAACCACTTTTCTCTTTTTTAAAATTACGAAATTCTCCAAAAAAAAATTGATTTTATATTTTTCTCTTCAAATCTCAAAACACCTAAATGTAATGAAACATCTTTTATGAAAAACACTTTTATCTATTTATTCTTCCTTCATTTGACCTTTTTCTCTTTCTGAATTAAAATAAGATCAAATTTATAAAAAAAAATGACTTCACAAGTAAATAAGCAAGAGGAATAGTTGCAGTGCAACATAGTCCCTACCTTTACTGCAAATTAAGCGGGGTCTACATTTTTCCTACATTTCTATCTTTACACATATTTTCTCCACACAACTTCATCTGAATAGGTTTCCTTGACACAAATTCCTCTAAAAACACTTCCTTCACAAATGTTACCTCCGCACAACTACCTTCATACACGCTTCCTACAAACCACTACCTCGGTACAACTTCCCACACACATGCTTCCTTCGCACCAACTATCTTTGTATAACTTGCTCCTCATAGGCTGGAGTCCAACAACACTTCCTCTACATAGATTCCTTGTACAAAGGAATGTTAACTATTAAAATCCTTGAGAAAGCTATTAGTTCACTTAATGTCCAATTAATTACTTTTGCACAGGCTTTGATATCTATTTCATAGAAATGCAGAGAAGATCTTGCTTTCTGCTTAATCTCAACAAATTATAGAATATCACAATTAATTAAACATAATCCACAAATCCAAATTTCATTTCCTCTTTGACTCCAAAACTTCATTATGGAATTTTTGCACTCTTCTAGCAATTTTCACACACTATTTTGTTAAAATTGGTTTAAACCAAAGATCTTTAAATTTGACGAACTAAACTGAATTTAAAAAGGAACATATTTATTTATTCTTAATTTGTTCTTATCAAAAAATATCTTTACAAGAAATTATAGCAATAATCCGTGTGTCCAAATTGCCTGCCTCCTTTGACTGAAATATTTGTGATTGCTTGGTTCGACGAATTTATAGCTCTTTATTTTTATTTTTATCATGGATAAGATAGAGCTTATGCAAAATAAAATTATTTATTTATCTTTTGTATGATAAATTAAAATTGCAAGTACATGTGCAGAATGCATACGTCAACACGATGAATACTTCCTCTACACATTTAAGCTCCTCTCATGAATTGAAGGGCATATTCAAATGCATAAATTAAGACTAACTAGTTTAAATCTAACAATTCCAAATTCAAAAAATATATGTTATTTTCCTTTCTATGTACATTGAAATTTTTATTGGTTTTGTTCATATTTATTAACAAAACCAACTACGTTTTATGTACTTATAGATTATTTCACTTTTCATTACATGTGTGATTATAGTTGCTAGCTTCAACTTGAAATAATTGGAAAGAAACTATTAAGTTTTGTTTAAATGTAGGTGTGAATTAAAATTTGTAAAATTCAAAATGCATTTGACACCTTGGAACTCGAGAATGTCATTGGAAAAAAAATTATACCCACATGTGCAGATACTTTAATTGTGGGGAGGTGTAGAGTAAATCCACACCTCTGCACAACAATTACTTTGTACAAATGATCTTCTGCACCCTTGCACATTTCCGATTGCAAAGAGTCACTCATGATGTGAATTACTTAAGATTGTGCACTGTGTTGTATATGTTAAACATGTTCATAGCACTCGTGAAATGTTACTATATGGTAATGTCTAATGCTAATGTTACTATATGGTAATGTGTAATGCTTTTACATTTGAGATTATATATATTAATTATTCTAATCTCAAATTGTATTGGTGAAATATTGTTGATAATGGCTTGTATTACGTAAAGGTGTGGAGGATGGATCATCCTCTATACAAACCATCATCTGCAACTCTTCTCACTTTCGATAAAATGTTGTAGATCACCCCCATCACAGAACTCTGAAATCATGTAGGCATTCTTCACCTAGGTATGTTTCCCCACCCATTCTTGTTGGTACTTGGTTATAGACCTTGAGATTCATGGGTGTTCATCGAATATGAGTATGCAATATTTGCAATTTGAAAATTTGATTCAATGAATTAGCATAATGGGGCATAGTTTTACACGCAATTTTCTCTCTTGTTTTCTTGTGAATGCACATGTGCACGAGTCTCAACTTCCCCTGACCAATTACCCCTCTAAACTCATAAACATTCTCCACAAAAAATTATGTATCATATTCATTATCATCCCATGTGCTCTTATGACGACACAAAATATTTATTGCATGCAACATGGGTTCAATTTCCTTGAAAGGATTGATTGTAGAAATTTAAAAACACAGTGCGTTCACAAAACCAAATCTACCTAATAGAATAGAGAAGTTTTCTTTAATATAATATAGAACACACAAGTGAAAAAAAAACAACCAAGAAGGTTTTCTTGAAGCTAATATAGAACCCATGAGTTGGCAAAGAATAGCCAGACTACTAGGTAGTACTAATGAACTATGATATATGTAGCTATCAAGTGGTGCTACATATGTAACTGGTAAGGTATCTAACTTTCCCCTTTCTATTTTCTATTTACTTATTTCCACTTGCACCATGTATATTTGGCATCCTTTTTTTGCATTCCTTTTCAGATCTAAGGCTGAAATTTGTCAGACATATATTGGTTTTGGTTTAAATCAAAATTAACTAGTTTCACCCTTCTTTACCCATACAACTCATTGTTTTCTCCAAATAGTTTATAACAACTCCCCGCTCCAACAAATCCATTCCTATCAATAAATCATAAGATTCTAAAGGAAGAATATTTAAATATTATTCTCTTGATAACCATTTAAATCAATGATACACTATGCTATTTGACTTGTTACTTTTGTTTTGCTACCAATCACTCACTGTACCAACCATGCATTCTTAAAGGTTTTAATTTACATTTTTCCACAATTTGGGTTCTAATGTAACTTAGACTATCCCTTGGATCAATTAAAACATAAACATATTGGTTTAAAATGGTACCTTCAATCTCAATCATAGTAGATTGGTGCCTAGCATATCTATCGTCTAGTGTTGCGCAGATCCTGGGAACACTTCTGGTACTGTCATTCACAATTTTGGCTTCATGGACCCCTTGAATATTCTGAATAAATTGGGGATTATATGGATAGTCCCTTAATAAATGCGGTTCACCACAACCCCAACACTCCATCAGTTCTCTTTCCTTGATCCCACTACTCTTTTTGTTATTTAATTCCATGTGTTTTGACCCAATATATGACTGTGTATCCTTATCTACATTTCCCTTGATAAACTTCTTACTCTAATGATCCTTTCCAAAATTCTTAAGATAAGGAAGTTTATGTATTTTTTCACTCATTACAAACTTGGTTTTGTCTTTATTTTTTGATGCCTTTAAGCCTTCCCCTCTATTCTTTAACATTGATAGCACAACTTGGGTCTTCTTACTGCCTCATCCAATGATTTAGGATTGTTGAACTCAATCCTTTCTTTGAAAGGGGTTGGTAAAAAATTCAAAAATCGTTGTACTTTAATTTTTCTTCTTTAATTTAGGGAACATACTGTAATAAGTTTGTAAATTTTCCTACAAATTCATCCAAAGTTAGTTGTCCCAGCCTTATCATGGAACTCCTTAGCATGATCATCATAGTATCACTCACTCAGGTATTGAGTCTTAAACTTTTCTAGAACTCCTTCCAAGAAACTGTCTTCTCTTCCAACATGTGTACATTTTTGGCCCCTTCCCACCAAAGAGTATCTTTTCCTTGTAGCTCATAGATAGCTAGACTAGGCTTCAAATTACTCTCATACTCATATGCCTAAAAATATGTTATCATGTTAAGAAGCCATGCTTCCACATCCTCTTACTTTTCCCCATTAAAAGTAGGGGGTTTGATTTTCCTAAAATATCCTTGTAAACCTATTTTCTTCTTTTCTTTATATGATTTTAGATATGTTATATCTGATTCACCTCAAGTTTTAGAATTATCTAACTTTGCTTCCACCTTTTTCCTCTTCAACCTTTCTGGTTCCATGTTTCTATGGCTATAATTTTTAGTCAAATATCTTATCATCCTCTCTTGCTCCTCACTAGAATTTAACATTCGTTGATTGTTGTTTCTGAGATAAGCCAACCCTTGTTGCAGGTTTTTGATGACATCCATAAACTATGAGGTTTGTGGGTTACTTCCATTACCCAATTCCATGTATAGTTCTTCATCGATTTTTATGGATGGAGGGGATTCCTCTGCCATTTTTTGGTGGCCTGCTTCACTTACGTACCTTATAACACAATACAACCTGCTATTAATATTTCATATTAATAGATCTACACATATTTTGTTTTACTATGTTGCTTCCTTGCAGGCCCAGTTTTGAAGCTAGGCTTTGATACCTTTTGTAACAATTCCCTCTTCATAATTTTCTTTTTGATTGAATTTAGGCTTATGCGATCCATATCTAGTTTCTGAGAGATATTTTTTTCGGTGAAAATCACATAAAGATTCATTTTTTGACATGTTTCAAACCAACTAGTGTGGTTCGTCATTGGGACAATATGAAGAATCAAATCATGGCAGCAAGTTAAATATAGGTGCAAGTCATTCAGATGGCTAAATTGAAACGACTACATTTGACCAGGTCATAGATTAGGTAGAGGAATAATTATCTAGAAATATCATTAAATAAATAAAATATATTCAATAATTATTTTAATATCTATAATTATTGATAGACTTAGATTTAAGGGATTAAGAAAAAACTAAAAAACCAACATAAATAAACCAATGTTAATTGAATAAGGAAAGGGACTGTATATATATATATATATATATATATTATATATTTATTATTATAATATATATATATTATTTATATATATGAATTATTTAAACATACAAATTATTGAAAATATTTGGACAAGGGGGAACAAGATAATAACTAAAAATAAAATAAGGAAGGGGACTAAGGACAAAGAAGGGAAACTACCTGATCCTCAAAATGGGGCATGGGATATATAAAAGATAAAATTACCAAAGGTAAAAATTAAAATAAAGGTAGAGGACCATAAATAATTTAATTGAAACAATTATTAAAATAAAACTCAACAAAATATATAAAATAAAAAATCCATCCAAAAAATAATAAATAAAACTAAGGGAAAAATAAGTAAAGGGACAAAAAAAAATTAACAAAGGAAAGGGGACCAAAAATGAGAACCTAAATCCGGGGGCATAAATCCAAAAATAATATTAAAACCATTCATTTGAAACTAAAAATTAAATACAAAAGGAAACAAAGAGATTAAAAGAACCATAAGGATAAGGAAAAGATAAGAGGAAAGGGTAGGGATCCAATAGCTGTTTATTTTCCACCTGTCATCCATATTAAGATTGTTAGCCTCCTTTCAATTTCAATGGTCTCCCTAAATTTACGGTGATGAAAGTGAGCAATCTTCACAATAACCTGAGCTTCCTCAATGCATATGTGATGCTTTGCCTTATCTGCATTTTCACCAAAGCCAAAGAGTGGGTGCTCCCATGCTTGATGTCAATTGCACGCTCATGTATCCTTTGATTTATAGAGCGATCTGTTTCACCAATGTATGGGGTTCCATAGGAACAAGGGATAACATAAACACCCTTCATATCCTTGGGGTCTACCGAGTCCTTTATAGACTTTAAGGAACTAAAAATAGTGCTAAGAGGCCTAAAGGATGAGTGAACATTATTCTTCCTAAGGATTCTTGCAATCTTATGAGTGGTTACTTGGATGAAAGGGAGATGCACCCATGAGATCTGATTAGAGGGGTCTTTCCTAACCCTTGGACCTTGTGCAGATTTAAGGAAAGCTTTATGCCCTTGATGTCTATTACATCCATTATTAATGAAAACATTAAGGAGATGGTATTTCTCTTTGGAGAGGTGGATTTCATTAGAAACTATCAGTGCACGAGTAGCTAGCGTGTTGATAACACCTAACTTTTGAGTGGGGAAATGATGATACTTCACATGAATATATTTCTCAATATGCGTTTTCTTCTGAAATACTTGGTGAGAGAAAGAATTATCTTTCTTTTTTGAAATAAGGACATCAAGGAAAGGAACGCAACCATCTAATTCTTACTCCATAGTGAACTTTATGTAGTTGGATTGATTGTTGAGATGTTGGAAGAAGAGATCTAACCTCCCTTGGCTATGTAGCTAAAGGACGCATGTGTCATCCACAAATCTTTTCCAAAGCTTTGGCTTAAACTAAGTTCAGGCCAAAGCTTTTGATTCAAATTCTTCCATAAACAAATTAACAACAATAGGGGATAGGGGGGACCCCATGGCTACACAACATGTCTGTTCATAGAATTCCCCTTCAAAACATAAAAATGTTGAATAATTGAGCAGTGTCTGGATTAGGGAGGTGATTGATGACCTAACTGGCCCCATTAATAGGGATGTTAGTGTAAATAGAAAATACGTCAAAACTAACAAAATTGTCCCATGGATCAATTTCATGTCCCTTAAGGGGGCTTAAGCTTTAGGGCTAATTACTTGTAAACAGATAGGCCGACCCTCCTATGGTGTTGACTAGGGGTCTCAGGGGGACACCTCCTTATGCATCTTTGGAAGCCCATAGATCCTAGGAGTAATAGGGCTACTCTCGATAAGCTTGTGGATAAAGGTGCAAACCTTGATATTGGACTTTATGGCCATAACAAATTTTCTGGGGATCCTCTTCAAGGGGTTCTTATTGAGCTTCCTAAAGCTTCCAGTATTACATAGGTCATCTAACATCTTCTTCTGATAATCCTCCCTATTGAGGATTACGGCAGCCCCACCTTTGTCATCGTTCAAGACAACGATGTCCTCATTTTGATTTAAATATTTCAGGACATCAAAATCTCCCTTGATGATGTTTCTCTTAGGGGACTTAGCTTTGTGGAGGATGACAACGCAGTCTTGCCGAATTATATCCTTCGTATTAACCAATAAGTCCCTAATCCCAAAATTAATGTCACACATGATATCCTCCACTGAGATTTTCTTAGGAGTAAGGGAAAAATTTATTCCCTTCCCTAAGAGACTATAGATTTTAGGGGAAAGGGAATAAGTTGACGGATTGACCACTTTATTGCCAAGAGAATTATTATTATTATTTATATACCACTTATACATTAATCATGTCCTCAACAATTTTATAATGTTTTTCTTCCTATAATAAACTTATGTGAATATGTTATGGCCTATTTTTGTTATATATGTATATAAGTGGATTTTGATCATTCTTATTCGATTTGATGGGCACATCAAGTATGACTACATTCGCCTTGTCATTATGGAAAGGTATCCTTTGCTAATTGTTAACACCTACAAAATTTGATATACATTAGAGGTATGTATATATTTACGCCTGTTCTTATGTTTGGTTGGCACATAACCTTTAACTGTGTTAGTGTGAATGCTTGGTTTATATTATTGCCAAGGGTCATTACATTTATCACTAAGTGACATATGTATATGGCATGTGGTTTTAACCACTTCTAACCTCATTTAACATTTGATGATTTCTAATGTCAGTCATATGGATTTCTTTCACCTACCAAAATTAGTTATTAGAGCATTCGTATGTAAGGGTTTGGGTTACTACATTGAATGGTCAGATGCCATATGGGCGAGGCTCATGTGAACTTCATATCGCCTATTGTACCCTATACCCACTTACCATTAGATTTGAGGTCTACCAATTTAACGGTTGAGATGTTCTCTCCTCTTCTTGACTTAACATTAGGGTTTGCATTTGATGTATTTCAAGAGTTTTCTTACCTTCCTTTGTGATGTTGACTCTTGTAACAATGCCATGACAGGGACAAAATTATGCATAATTTGGTTCTTGTCAAAATGTTGTGGCATTCTCCAAAGATTTTGTGCCTCATCCACTCTCTAGAAAATGTAAGGTTTTTATATAATTATTTTTAACTTGATTTAAATGCCCAAATTTGGGGATTTTTCCTACAAGCTCATAAATTTTTGTCTTTTACATTGGCTTTTTCCATATAGGATAATAGTTACGTTTCCTCTCTCATTTCGTGAAAACCACCAGGATTGGCTTAAATTTTCCACCCAGTTTTCACTTTGTAAGTCTCTTGTGTTTTCAATAATAAATTTACAATTTTTTGTTATTCATGGATACTAGTATAAACCAATGTCTTTTCTAATTATGGTAATTACGCTCCTCATTAGCATTATGCATAATGAAAGAAAACCTTCTGGTGCACTTTCTGGAGATGGGCTCAGCATGTCATGAGTGCTCTTACGTTAGTAAGTTCATTCTCCTCCCTTTGATATGAATTTCTAGTTTTCCTTTGACATTATAGAGTTATTTCCTTCGAAATAACCGTTTTTCTCTTTCCGTCCTACACTCCACCTTTTAGGTAACTATTGGTTCATGGTAGTAGCTTGTTCTTCATCAAGTAATTCGTTTTTCTTGAAGTGTTTTGGTTCTCATTTTATACATGTCTACTTTGTGGTATTTTCCCAATAGGGGTGGTGCTAATCCTTACTTCCTTTGTTTGTAGGTACCTCTAGCCCCTACATACTCAAGGTTTTTTTTTATAAGTTACAAAAAGGTTCAAGTGTTGTTATTCATTGATTGATTGCTCTCATTCGTATCAGGTCGGTTCCTTCACATCACGACTTCTTTCGAATAAAGTATTTCACGCATAAGGGGGACAATGGGCTCTCTCTAGTGTATTTCCTTCCCTGTTAAGGTTTTTCCTGGATTCATTATGTGCTTTCTTATTTGAGGGTAGGCGTAAGAGTTGAAACCCTGATTTGTTATGGGGTTACCCATTTTATCTATTTCCTATATGTAATTATTTAAGAGGGATACTACACCTTTGACTAGGGTTGAACTCAAAGTTTCACTTGAAAGTATTGAGCGATATTGTATTAAGAGATGTACTCTCAGTTTTCCTTCATAATGTTTAATATATGAGTATAAACTATTATTTTCATGTATTCATTAAAATCGTTCCTTTGTAGTCTTATCTGGTACTTTCAATATTCTTTTTTGTTTCAACTTCAAACTAGAAAACATTACTAGGGTTGGATTATGGTGAAATTTTCTATAATTTTTTAATAAAATATGAAACTAATGCTTATTGCTGCTATAATTTCTTTTGTCTCGCTCATGCACACACTTAATGAATAGCATAGGCAGAAACTTAGGTTTACACTATAAAACTGTGAAAACTTAGCTAGAATTGAGTTTCGGATTTGAAATCCTATTCAGGTTTGGCTAATACCCATAATGGGACTACACCCATCTCACATCGCAGTGTTGGAGTGGGGAGAGACTAGGCTTTGGAAGTACCGAAGTTCAAAGTGGAGTTTTGGATTCGAAACCATAATAGGAAGGTTTTAATAACCTGTCGGGTCCGCAGGCTTGTTGGATCACAAGTCTCCAACCGAAGAGCTTGGCGAGGGACTATGGAATCACTGATTGCGAATTTGTAATAGCCCCACATGCTATGCATCGGAAGGGCCATTGTATTATATCCCATTCCTTGGAACTGCCGATAGCAACTGCCGATAGTGTTAGTCCATTCTTATGGAATAGAACCCACCAATAGTGTGTTTGTGTATTAATGCTTCCTTTGGAATAAAACCCCATCGATGGTGTATTTCCATGTAATAATCACATTATAGCCATTTGAAGCTGTCGATAGTGTATTCCATACACGGTTGCATTAATTCTATTCAAAAGCACTTCCGATGGTGTAATTCATAATTCCTATGGAATTACAGTTCCGATAGTGGAAAAGAGCTCTGTTTGTAAATTGTTCCCAATAACAAGAGTTGTGGCGATTAATATGAAAGGAGTGGTGATAGTAACCAGGGAAAGGGAAATTCATAAGTAGTTAGTATAACAATAGATGAATGATACACCAATTGAAGCAGAAGGAGGAATTTAGCCAGAGTTAGAAGAAATTGTAGCCGGATTTGGAAGGTTGTCTATATTGCTTGCACCGAGGCCACCATTAGTGGTATCAGAGCCACCTGCTGATATTGAATTGAATCTCAGAAATAGGAGAAGGAAAGTTAACATGGCTATTAGAGTTGGAAGAGGATGAGGAGGTGGTGGAATAGGATGGCTAGTTGCAAATGCTGAAGTGATGGAAGCTGTGCAATAGATGCAAGCTATATTGGATGCATTAACAACAGGGAGAAATATAGATGATGGAGATGTTAGTGAGCCTGAGGTTGAAGCTATAGAGGAGGAAGCTGTAGCAGTTACTCCTGAGATGAGATTCTTCCAGTCAGTGTTGAGAAGCATAGCTAGGCCAAGGACTGAGGTTTCAATATATGAAGGAGGACTGAACCCAGAAGAATGATAGACTGGATTAATGGCATGGAGAAATTCTTTGGCTATGAAGAAACATAAGATGAAAAGAAAGTAAAGTTTGATGTGACCAAGCTAAAAGGCCATGCAGCACTTTGGTGGGATGGAGTACAGGCAGAAAGAAAGAAACTTGGCAAGAAACCTATCAAAAACTAGAGCAGGATGGTAGAAAAGTTAAGAGGTAAGTTTCTACCAAGTAATTATTAGCAAACCTTGTTCAAACAGATGCAAAATACTAGATAGAGGTCTATGACAGTGAAAGAATACATAGAGGAATTCTATAAGGTAAGCATAAGAGTTGGACAAACTCAGGATACAGATGAGAAGGTGGCTAGATATGTGAATGGTCTTAGGATGGACATTCAAGATGAGACAAGTAAACTGTCTCCTGAAAAAGTAGAAGAAGCTTATTAGATGGCACTGAGAGCTGAAGAAAAACTCACGAGGAAGCAGTTTGCCAGAGGGAGAGGTACTTTTCAAGGAAGGGGAAGTCAACCTGGTAGAGGAAGATCTACAACACCTAAATATGGAGCTAGCAGCAGCTCAACCTGGCATGCACCCACAGGAGGTGATGCAAGAGGCAGATGGAGTTTTCCTAGAGGAAGAGGAGGCAGAGGAAGAGGAAGAGAAGTAAGATGTTACAGATGTAACAAAATGGGACACAGAGCTTTTGATTGCCCGGAGAAAGAAAAAACAAGTCAGAGGAATGCAATTGTTACTCAAGCTGAAGGAGAAGCAACATCAACAATAGTGACAAAAAAGGAAAATATACTAGAGAAAGGAGAATCTTTGGTAGTTAATAAAGTTTTTCTCAACCCAACAAAGGAGATAGTTGAACCATCACAAAGAAAGACTTTATTTAGAACAATGTGTAAGGTTCAAGGGAAGTGCTGTTAGATGACCATTGATAGTGGCAACATTGATAATATGGTCTCTACAGAAGTGGTGGAGAAATTGAAGCTGAAGACAGTGAAACATCCAACACCTTACAAGGTGTCATGGTTACAAAAGGGACATCAACTGTTAGTGAATGAACAATGTGAAGTGGAGTTTCAGTTGGGTAAGTATAAAGATAAAATTGTATGTGATGTGATGCCAATGGATGTGTGTCACATATTGCTTGGAAGACCTTGGCAATATGAAAGAGGAGCTATGCATGAGGGGAAAAGGAACACCCACAAGTTTGGAAATTATGGTGTCAATCATACGTTGCTGCCTCTGCAAGAAGAAGATACATCAGGAAAGAAGACTGATCCAAAAACTCTGTTACTAGGAGGAAAGGACTATTTGAAGCAGATTGAAGAGAATGAGGTAAATTTTGTTGTAATTTACAAGCCCAAGGTAATAATGACTTATACTAAAGTTTCCTATTTACCCATTGAAATTCAAGAAATGTTGGAGAACTATTGTGATATTATTGTTGTTGATTCCCTAATGAGTTACCACCCATTAGAAGAATTAGCCATCATATAGATTTGATTCCTGGAGTAAGTCTACCTGACAAAGCAACTTATAGAATGACTCCTACAGAAAATGAAGAGGTTAGGAAACAGGTGCAAGAATTGCTTGATAAAGGGCTGATCAGAGAAAGCTTGAGTCCTTGTGTAGTACCAACAGTGTTGAGTCCAAAGAAAGATGGAGGCTAGAGAATGTGTACAAATTCTAGAGCCATCAATAAAATCACAATCAGGTACAAATTTCCTTTACCTAGAATTGAAGATTTAATGGATTGCTTGAGTAGAGCAAAGTATTTTTCGAAACTAGATCTTAAAAGTGGGTATCATTAGATAAGGATAAGAGAAGGGGATGAGTGAAAACTGCTTTTAAGACAAATGAGGGATTGTACGAGTGGCGAGTAATGCCTTTTGGGTTGTCAAATGCACCAAGTATGTTTATGAGACTCGTGAATGAAGTTCTTAAAGAGTTTATTGGTAAATTTGTAATAGTATATCTGGACGATATATTAGTTTACAACTCATATAAGGAGGAGCACATAAGACATCTGAATTATGTCTTACAAAGACTACAGTAGGAGAAATTATTGCTGAATTTGAAGAAGTGTTCATTCATGAAAGAAGAGCTAGTGTACTTGGGTGTTGTTATTTCTGTTGAAGGACTGGAGATGGATCCAGAGAAGATAATCAAGGCAATCATGGAGTGGCCTTCACCTAAAAGTGTTTTTAAGGTAAGAAGTTTTCATGGTCTTGCTAGTTTTTATAGGAAATTTATAAAGAATTTTAGTAAGATCAATGCTCCTATTATTGAGACCATAAAGAAAGATAAACAACCATTTAGGTGGACTTCTGAAGAAGAAAAGAATTTCTAGCTATTGAAGAAGAAGATCACTAAAAAGCCTATTTTGGTTCTACCTGATTTTAGTAAACCTTTCCAAGTGAAGTGTGATGCCAACAGAGAAGCTATTGGAGGTGTATTAAGTCAGGAAGATAGACCTATAGCTTATTTTAGTGAAAAGTTGAATGATTCAAAGAAGAAGTATTCTTCTTATGATAAGTAGTTATATGCAGTTGTGCAGTCATTGAAGAAATGGAGGCATTATCTAATGTCAAAGGAGTTCATACTTTATTCAGATAACCATGCACTATAGTATATTATGTAGCAGTGAAATCTTAACCAGAAACATGTAAAATGGTAGAGTATCTTCAAGGTTTCCATTTTGTTTTAAAGCATATAAATGGCCAATCAAAGAAAGTTGCAGATGCCTTAAGTAGGAGAACTAGTTTATTTCAAGAGAGTCAAATCCAAGTGTTGGGTTTTGATTTTATTAAAGAATTGTATGAAACAGATCCAGATTTTAAAGAGGCATTTGAAACTTCCAAAAATCCTGTTTTGGTGGATAGGAGTAAATGGTTGGATTACTTCTTACAATATGGACTGTTGTTTAAGAGAATCATTTGTGCATACCAAAATGTTCTATGAGGGAGAACTTAATCAAAGAGAAACATAGTGGAGGACTTGCAGGACATTTTTGTGTAGAGAAGACTTATGAGAAGTTAAAAAAATTTTATTACTGGCCAAAAATGAAATCTGTAGTGAAGAAGTATGTGAAAACTTGCAAAGTCTGTCAATATGCAAAGGGAAGAAGTGAAAACACAGGTTTGTATGTTTCATGACCAATTTCAGATAGGCCTTGCAATATGGCAAGTATGGATTTTGTTTTGGGCTTACCAAAGACTCAAAGAGGTAATGATTCATTTTTTGTTTTAGTGGACATATTTTAAAAAATGGCACAATTTATTCCATGTTATAAAACTAGTGATGCTTCTCACATTGCTAATTTGTTTTTTAGGGAGGTTGTAAGATTGCATGGGTTGCCTAAGAGTATTGTCTCAAACAGGGATTTCAAATTTATTGGACATTTCTAGAGGACATTATGGAAGATGTTGGGAACTAAACTAAGTTTTAGCTCTGCCTATCATCCACAAACTGATGGACAGACTGAAGATGTGAATAGGAGTTTGGGAAATATTTTAAGGAGTCTTATTGCAAAAACACTAAAGCAATGGGATCAAGTGTTGGCACAAGTTGAATATGCATATAATGACTCACCTAATAGGAGTACAGGATAGAGTCCATTCCATATTGTTTATGGAATGCATCCGAGAGGAGTATCTGAGTTAAGAAACTTGGGAAAAGATGCGATGAGAAGTGTAGAGGGAGTAGATTTTGCTTCAGAAATGCAAGCAATACATGAACAAGTGAAACAACAGCTGCAGGATAGCAACATCAAGTACAAAACTAGAGTATACATGAGAAGAGAGAGGTGAACTTTGAAGTTCAAGATTTGGTTTTAGCACACCTCAGATAGGAAAGGTTTCCAAAGAGGGAGTATAACAAATTGAAGTTCAAGAAAATTGGACTGTGCAGAATATTAAGGAAATTTTCTGCAAATGCCTATGAGATTGAATTACTCCCTGATGTTGGAATATCACCAATTTTCAATGTTGCTGACCTGTACAAGTATGAAGGTGAAACTGAAAATGATACAGAAAAGGATCAAGAGACCCAAGATATTTATTGGGTAAAATAGTTACCCACAACAAAGGAATTGTAGCCAAAACGAATTCTGGACAAGAAGATGTTTAAGAAAATAAGGGGATGAGAGTATTTCTAGTATTTGGTACAATGGAAGGATCATCTAACTACTGAGGCTACTTGGGTTACAGAAGACGTGCTATAGAAACTGGGTAGTTCTATATATGAGCTCATGGATAGGAGCCCATGAAGAAATATGTCCTCAAGAGTTTGATGCAAGAGCATGTGACTTGGAGGGAAAAATATTCAAACTTACTCCAAAAAAATCTACAAGCAAATGAGTGGGGTCCTTTAGCCATCAATTTCCATGCTTTTCTCGTTTAGCATAGGGATAGAATCTAGGAATTACATCATGTTGTAATAATTGTTGTATGGATAAGTTGTAGTGGAGGTTCTTCAGGAGGATGTCTCATAGAACTATTAGTTATAATAACTAAGTTTCTGTTTTAGGAACCGGTTGCTAAAATGAACCAATATATATGTAATTGGCATGCTATTGTAAAGGGATTGGGACCGAGTGGGTTTTATCTGTTATTTTATGAAGGAAAGAATATGATATCTCTGTACTGGTTGATTCCGAGGACATCGTGATCTTCGAAATCTTCTCTGTGCATTTGAACTTACAGTTCTTTGTTAATCTAGTTCTTTGTGAGAGTCTCCAACGGAAGAGCTTGGTGAGGGACTGTGGAATCACTGATTGCAAATTTTCACTAGACCCACATGCTATTGCATTGGAAGGGATGTTGTATTATGTCCCATTCCTTGGAACTGCTGATAGCGACCACCGATGGTGTTATTCCATTCTTATGGAATAGAATCCGCTGATAGTGTATTTGTGTATTAATGCTTCCTTTGGAATAAAACTCCGTCGATGGTGCATTTACATGTAATAATCGCATTATAGCCATTTGAAATGACCAATAATGTATTCCATACATGGTAGCATTAATTCTATTCAAAAGCACTGCCGATAGTGTAATTCATAATTCCTATGGAATTATAGTTCTGATAGTGGAAAATAGGCTTTCTTTGTAAATTGTTCCCAATAACAAGAGTTGGGGTGATTAATAGGAAAGGAGTAGTGATAGTAACCAGGAAAAGGGAAATTCATAAGCCGTCAGTATAACGATAGATGACTGATACACTAATTGAAGCAGAAGGAGGAATTCAGCTAGAGTTAGAAGAAATTGTAGCTGGATTTGGAAGGTTGTCCATATTGCTTGCACCCAGGCCACCACATGGTACTTTCCAAATGCAGAAGAAGTGAGAGAAGTCGTCATTGAAATAGTCTGGTCCTGTGTGTGAGGGCTATATTAGTTGAGTAGGTGAAGGCCGAGATTGGAGAGCAAGGCATCCGGTGTTTGTGAAGTAAAGAGACCTATTGTAGTTGCCCATAAAATGAGTGTGTATTCACTCTTTGATCTTAGCATGTAGTGGGAGTGGAGGAGCAATGTTCAAGTAAGATCTCGAGCGATGGTTAAACCAGGAGCCGCGTGGAGGAGCTATCCTAGCCCACACTTGGAGGAAACCGAGTCAGAAGATTGAACCTATCAGAAGTTGAGCGCTGCATAGAGATGATTATGGTGCTGTCAATTGAAGAAGCCACTGCAGATCGGTGTGTTGTCAATTGAAGAATATTGCACGAGAAGGTCCATGTTGGAGTCTTGTCTAATAGGAGGAAAGTAAAGAGTTGTGTTGATTTGCTGTTGTGCGTAGAGTAGCATGAGGGAGTTGGGAATGAGCGTTTGATTCTATACCTGGGCTTACAGTCCATGGTTGCCTAGTGCAAAGGCTTGAATATTGTCTGTTGTATTAAAAGAAGTTGTGTAATGAAGAGCTTGTGTAGATCAACCAGCGTGTGGAGATTGTCATCCTATTGATTTTGCATTGGAGACAGAGCTCAGGTGAGCTATTGAGAGGCCACCCTATGGAATTGTGTGTAGTCTAGCATTGTTCGGAAGAGGGCATAAGGGTGAGCCTAGGAGCATGTGAGCTCAAAGCCAGATTTGTAAACTCAATGGTGTGTAGAGAGCTAGAGCTTGGTGTGCAAAGTTGTGGGTTCTATGTTGTGAAGAGCCAAAGGAGGGCTTGATAGTGGTGAAGGGCAAGTGGAGTCTACCCTTGACGCTATTGGAGAGTGTTGTTTCCAGTGGAGTGTCCGCTGAAGAGGGTTATGATACCAGTGACGCCTGTGTGGCATAGAGAGTATCTAGTGGGGTGTTCGTAGATAGGAGTGTTTGCAACAGAGTGTCTGATGAAGATTGTGTCATCCGTGACACCTGTGTGACAGAGATAAATCGAGTGGAGTGTTGGTAGATAAGAGTGAATCGAGTGGAGTGTTGGTAGATAAGAGTGTTTGCAACCGAGTGTCTGTTGATGAAGATTGTGATGCATGTATGGCATAGATCAAATGGAGTGTTGGCAAATAAGAGTGTTTGCAACCGAGTGTATGCTAATGAAAACCGTGATGCTTATGTGGCTTAGATCGCAAATAATATCTAATGGAGTGTTGATAGATAGGAATGTCTGCAACACCGTGTTGACTGAAGAGAGTTGTGCTTTGTGAATTAGCAACAAGAATGATAGCTCCCTTATCAATTTTTTTTTTAAAATCTATTGTTGTAAGCCTTAGCTGAGACTAAGACTTTAAAATTTAGGTCATCGTGATTAAGAAAAGGTTTTTAAAATAATCACGCTGCCTAATGGCTAGTCAACACCAGACGAAGTAATTGGAGAGAGTTAATGAAACATAAATGACAGTGGACAAATTACTGTAAAATCTAAAGTTCTCTACCTATATAAATTTCTATATTTGTTAATGCAATGATCGAGCTCTATCTAGAGAGTCTTCCCAATTCCATCGAATACAATACTCAAAATAATTAAAACTGCACACTAAAGACAATACAATACTAAAAAGAACTAATCCTGCATACGCAACCCTAACTGAAAGAAAAGAAACTTAAAAGAACTAATCCTCGATACACAACACTACATACAACCCCCAAAAAAACAAACTAAAAACATCCGTGATACACATGATACACCCAAAACTGTCCCGAAATTTCCATTTGTCAAAAAATTTAGTACTAATTGAACTAATCCATGATCCACATTGGGACATCTAAAAGTGTCTCGAAATTTCCAATTGTCGGTACCAGTCCATCCAAATGCGATGCCAGACGGGTTTGGCAAAACGTCACGACTTCACGAGACCTCAATGCAAAAATATAATTCACACGTTTTATTAACGTTCAATGATTTCCATCGTTCAACAATAGATCCCGCATGACATCGCCACTGCCCAGGAATGATCGTGGATTGGATGGCAATGTATCAAGAGAGTGCATGATTTTTGCAATTCCATGTTCTGAAACCACTTCTCACACTATACAGACGACCAACTGACCCGTGCATATCCAGCACTTTATAAAGGTCGCATTAAAATATTCCAATTTCACAGTGTTGTTTATCCTTCGCTCAATGGCGATTCGCAAAGGCTTAGGTATGCTGTACGACAGCGGTGGAAATTACCGGCTCAAGGGAAATATGATGTTAAGCTTCCAGTACCGAAACGTTCTTTATTTAAGGTGCATGGACAACTATTACAATGAAAATTATGAAAATAATTTTAATTATTATATTATAATAATAATAATTAATATTATTACATTATCATTATAATATTAATAATATTTAATATTATTACATTAAAATGTTAATATTTATATTATTAAATATATAATTATAATATCATAAGAGTATAACATTTTAATATTATAATATTGAATTCTAATATTAAAACTGAAGATATAAAACTAAATATTAATATATAAATTGTAATAATAATATTATATTAACTCTATGATTAACAAAAAAATTCTTAGTATAATATTATAAAACCTAAAACTAATTATAAATTTAATATTAATAATAATCTTTAAATTAAAACCTAAAATTTGATATATTAAATCTAAAGATTAATATTAATGTTAAACCTTAATATTATAAATTTCAATATTAAATCTCAATTTTGTAATGATGCAATGTGGTGTGAGAAAATTACAATATAATGTAATGTGAACGTTAAATTGATTGTATCATTGTGACAATGTTTATCAAAGTGTGATATTTTATATATTTCTACACCATTCCAACATCACAATATTAAACCTTAATACTAAACCAAATGTTATAAAGCATAACATTAATATTATAAACCCTAAAATTAATATATTAAAACCTAAGTTTATTAGATCAAATATTAGAATTATAAACCTTAATATTAATATTATAAACCCTAAAATTAACATTATCAAATCCAAGGATTAATATTATAAATACTAATATTAATAATAAATTTTAAGATTACAAACCCTAAATTCAATGTATTAAACTCTAATATTAATAATAATCCCTAGGACTAATATTATAGATTTTATTATTATAAACTCAATATTGTAGAGCCCAATATTAAAACCTAATTTTATAATGTCGTAATGTGACAATGAATAAATTGTAGTGTAATGTATCATGGTGACAATGATTGTCAAATCAATTGTTGCATTATGACAATATCTATTACAATGCAACGTTGGATAGTTTTTTGTACCATTCTAACGTCATAATATTGAATTAAATATTATAAACCCTAACATTATAAATGCCAGTATTTTAAACCCTAATATCAAACATGATATTATAAACTCAATATTGTAAACCCTAAAATGTGATAAATATTTGTACCATTGAATGTCACAATATTAAATCCTTATATTAAAACAAATATTATAAACCCTAACACTATAAAACCTAATATTAGAAACCATAAGAGTAATACTATAAACCCTAAGATTAATATATTAAATCTTAAGTTTTTTATATTGAAACTTAGGATCATTAACCTTTATAACAACATTTTTCTGTAAAAATCACATAAGAGATATTCTCGTCGACGCGTTTTGCAATGTGGTTCATCTTCACGACAAGATGAGGAACCATATCGAGGCATTGAGATAGATAACTGTAGAGAGCTGCTAACTAGCTATTAGGGGGTAAAACCTAGTTTGACTAAGGACAAAAGTTAGAAAAGGTTTGACCAAAAAGGGTATGAGAATCTAATTAAAGAATTTAAAAATCATTTTGATAAAATAATATTATAAAAAGTTATAATACATTAATAAAATAACTAATTAAAGCTTTTGATAGCCCCTATAACTAATTACTGAAATTATTATAAATAAATTCTAAAAATGATTAAGGTTTAATCCTATTCATATAAATAATAAATAATTTTAGAGAGCCAATAAATAAAAAATATTAATAAATAATTAAATGATATCCTAAAAAGTTTATGATTTATCTATTCATATAAATTTAAATAATTTAAAAGTCATAATTAGATAATAAATGGATTAACAAATAATAGTATTAAATAAAAATATAAATAAAATAATATTTTTTTAGGGTAATAAAATAGTAACAGTTTACAAAAAAGGTAAGGGAAACTATTAAAGAATTTAAATTATTTTGATAAAATAAAAATAAAACAAGAAGTTATACATAAAGTTGATTTAATTAATAATTAATTTTTGTGAAAAATATTAAATCACCTTTATATACCTATAAATGAATATAATAATATAATATTCTATTAATATTAAGGTTTATCCTATTCACACCCAAAATATAAAAATAATTTAGGATCATAAACTAATCAAATATGGGGGATTAACCAATAATATATTAAAAAATATAAATAATATTAAAAAAAAATAAATGTGTTATGAGAGTAACGAATATTAAGATAAATAGTAATAATATTAAATAGTAATTAAATTGAAAAAAAATATTAATCTATAAATAAATATTTTTTAAGGAAGAAAACGCAGGAATCTAGCATCTGCTGATACTCTAGTCATCATCTCTATTTAAATTAATAGGTCTCTTTTCAATTTCTAAAGCCTCCCTAAATTTAGGGTGATGAAAAAAACCAATCATCACATCTGCATTGAAGAGGTTAAGGTCATTGTGAGGATTGACCATTTGCATCATCGTAAATTAAGGGAGGCCTTAGAAATTGAAAAGAGACCTGATGTAGTCCAGCCACACTGGCCCACGCTTCCATGTGTTCGAAATGTTATACTTTTTTGTTGGACTTTATGACGTGTTAGATTTGGGGAATGTTTTCGATGGTTGCATGCAAGTTGGTCCGTTGATATTTGTTTGGTGATGGGAACGAGTTAATGCTGCATTTAATTACCACCTACACACCTCGAGCTTGGTTCCTCGGTTTGTTCTTTGGCCAAAACAATTTGGCTTTTTGGTCATTCGAGATTGTTCTGTTTGCTGGTGAGGTTGCTGCGAGGGTTTGTTGTTTGTCCTATGTGGTTTCTGCTCTGGTGGGTATGGCAATTCCTAGTTCTTCTCCGGGTATGACTGTGGGTGAATACTGGCCTTTCCAACTTGGTTGTATGCTTGTCGATGGTTTTCTCTGATGGCTCGATACCATTGTAATTCTGGTGGTGTGCTCGCTCGGCTCCTTTTCACACGATAAGATTTCTTAGTCTCGTTTTGCTGTTTTGCTCTGGTCTAGTTGTAGAATCTGGTGAATCGTCCAAATATCGTTCCCTGCTATTGTTTCATTGTCTCCTTTATTTGTACTGTCGTCTTTGCTATGGCTATGGTCATCTCTGGTCTTTGTTCTCCGTAAAATGACTTAACTTCCGTTGACTTGGTTTCAGGCAACAAGTGGGTTGTTTTCCGCGGCTCTGAACAGGTATTAACTCCTTCCCTGATTCAATTCGACTTTCTCTTGGTATTGGTGCTAACCAAAAATGCTCCTCCTGTCTTAGCTTTGCCGGTTCAGCTCGTCTCTTCTCCTCGAACCTTTTGTCCAGCTTACTCAAGTATTATATATAAAACCCTCCTGTTTCTATGGTTTCTTGACTTTAGTTCTTTGCGGTGTAAATGTATTAACGATGCTCTGTTGTGTGTTAAGGTCAATGGCTCGACCTAGGTACGCGGGTCCTCCCGGTTTTGGTCTTCCAAGGGTGGCGAACCTTTGCTAGTAGGCTCTAGCACTTCAATTCATCAATGCACTGTTAGATCTTTGGGTTTTTTGTAGATTTTGTTTTGCCATATTTTCTTGTCATATATAGTCGTTGTCACTTGTGAAAATGAGGCTTCGGCCTGGTTGTAATTTCTTATTCTGGTTAGTCGTTCGTTTGACTGGTTATTTGGGGTTTCTGTTCCCAAACGCTAGGCCAGGGTTTTTCCACTCTGGACGTAGCACTTGTTTTTGTTTATCAGTGAATGTAATGTATCTATGTATCGGTTAATAGCAATGAAAACAGGGTTTTGTTATCACTGCTTAACTTGTGAAATTATGAGGAATCATTTGAAGAAATATCTTTGCTGTGGGTTTCTCCTCCGCACTCTATTTCCGGTCCTGTTTACTCTCGGGCCTTTGGCTATAACTCACTATTTGGACTGTGTTTCAACACGTTGGTCCTTCACTATGTGGTTGTAAATTTAAATGGGTTTGCTATAGTTTTTTCATTCGATGAGAACACAAAAACAATACGACCTTACCATGATCTTTCACTGTTTGTCAACACTGTTCATTTCAATTCGATAAAAAAAAATAATATAATATTGAAGTAGGTAGGCAATGAATACAGATAGACAATTTTTGGAAATAAGATCTATCTTTGTTTCTTTATTTCTCTGTTATGAAATTGTAGAACCTTTCTCTTGTCTTACATTACTTCTTTTATACATTTTGGTTACAATTAATTTGAAACTGCAATTGTTTGTCAGTTGAACATAAACAATTGGTTGGGTAACTACAGTTTCGGTTGTCATTACAAGATCTGCATTTAGACAATTTTGTCTTTTCTTTCCTAAATTGACAAATCAATTCCTAAACTGATATTTATTACTGTTGAACCATAACAACCCTAACTGACATTTAACTTTGACATTTTTAACTTTGACCTCATAACAACTAAGAGTAAAAATAAACTAAAATCTTATCTCATGACTTCATAAACTAATTAAAAAAAATAATCTAGATACTCAACAACCTTCGAACCTAGAGAGACTTCACCCGGTCATGGTGAGCTAGATGCTCCTGCATCAGGCTCCCAGGGCAAAAAGAAATCATGGCTCCGGTCCATGAGCTTCTTGAATGAAGTGCTTGTCTGTTCAATTTGCCTGGCATCAAGCCACAAGCTGTCCTCAATAGGATGGTTCTTCCACTTGACCAGGTACTCTACATACTCCTTCCACCGAGTTCGTTTAACCACCTGAGTGTCGACAATTCTTTTGATCTCAGGAGGTTGAATGTAAGGCATCTATCTCTTCCAAGCTTCTCCTGTCTCCTAGGTACTTTGTATAGGTCGCGTGGTTCCATCTTCTTCCTTTTCCTCTGGGTTAGCCATGTAAGGGAACAGGTCTGCTACGTTAAAGATAGGTGAAATGCCTATTCCGGGTAGCAACTGTATCTCGTAGGCATTCGCTGAAAACTTCCAAAGGACTTTGCAAGGCCCTATCTTTTTATACTTCAATTTATTGTACGTACCTTTAGGGAATCATTCTTTGCGTAAATGCGCGAGGACTTCATCCCCCATGTCAAACTGTACTTCCCTTTTCTTCAAGTCTGCGTGTTGTTTGTACTTTAAGCTGCTGTCCTGTAATTTTATTTTCGCCTATTCATGCAAATCCATCATCGCGTTAGCGAAATATTCTTCGTCTGTGCTATGCCTCTCCTACAGTCCAAGGTCCCGCAGTTCATGCACTCCACTTGGATGCATGTTGTACAGGATCTAAAATGGACTAAAACATGTGCTGCAGTTAGGCGAGTTGTTGTAAGTGAACTCTACTTGTGCCAATGCTCGATCCCACATCCGTGAATTCTCCCCAAGCAAGCTTCATAACAGGTTTCCCAGACTCCTGTTTACAACCTCTGTTTGCCCGTCGGTTTGTGGGTGATATGCAGAACTGTAGCTTACCTGTGTGTCCATTTTTTTCCGTAAGGTATGCCAAAAGTGTCGTGTGAACTTCACATCCCTGTCTGAAAGGATAGATTTAGGAAATCCATGTAACTTGATAATCCCATTGAAAAATAAGTCAGGCACGTGGTTGGCATCATTGGTTTTTCTGCAAGGAATAAAATGCGCCATTTTTTAGAATCCATCCACCACTACCATTACCAAGTCATATCCTCGTCGTGTCTTAGGTAGACCTAAGATGAAGTCCAAACTGACTGAGGCCCATGGTCTGCCTGGAACAGGTAATGGTGTATACAGTCCTGTGTTTTGACTGTGACCCTTCGCTAACTGGCACACTTTGCATCTGGCCACAAACCGTTGTACATCTCTCTGCATCCTCGCCCAAAAGTAAAAATTACTAAGCTGCTCGAGGGTCTTGTCCATGCCGAAATGTCTGGCTAAACCTCCACTATGCTTCTCTCGAATAATATTCTCCCTCATCGAGCAGTGAGGTATGCACAACTGTCCTCCCTTAAACAACAAATTTTCATGTAGATTGTAGTCCAACCAAGGACTATTATCTCTCACTAAAGGGTTTTGACATGCCTCATAGTTTTCTTTAAAATCTGTATCCGTCTAGTATAAGTCCTGTAAGTGCTCAAAACCTAGCACCTGCACAATGCTTTTCTGAAGAAGTAGAGATTTCCTACTCAGCGCATTTGCTACCTTATTTGCTTGCCCACTAATATGCTTCAATACGAAATTGAAACTCTGCAAATACTCCACCCATTTGGTGTGTTTGTGGTTCATCTTGTGCTGTTGCATTACATACTGTAGTGCAAAATTATATGAAAATAACACAAATTCATTTCCCAGTAGATAATGCCTCCTGTGTTTTAATGCCTGTATAACATCATAGAACTCCTTATCATACGATGAGTATTTCTATCTACTCTCGTTTATCTTCTCGTTAAAGAACACTATAGGCCTATCCTCCTGACTGAGTACAGCTCCAATTGTTGTCCCACTGGCATCACAGCGAACCTAAAATAAATTCTTGAAATCAGGTAATCTCAGGATCAGCCTCTCAGTAATCTTTCTCTTTAACAACTGGAAACTCCTCTCCGCTGCCTCTATCCATCAAAAAGGTTGGCTGGCCTTTTTGATCGTGTCTAGCATGGGCGCACAAATTTCGCTAAAATTCTTTATGAATCTCTTGTAAAAACTTGCTAATCCGTGAAAGCTACGTACCTCAAATAAATTTTTCAGAGATGGCCAATTCACTGTCGCTGCCACCTTCTTTGGATCCATCTTCAGTTCATTTTCCGCTATTACAAACCCCAAATAAATCAATTCCTTCTGCAGAAAAGTACATTTCTTTAAAATTATTAGTAGTTTATTCTACTGTAATTTCTCCAGCACCTTACACACATGTTGAAGGTGTTCTTCCCTTGTCCTGCTGAAAATTAAGATGTCATCCAGGTATACAATTACAAATTCTCCAATGTACTCCTTCAGCATCTCATTCATTAACCTCATGAATGTACTGGGCTTATTGCTTAGCCCAAATGGCATGTTCATCCATTCGTAGAGCCCCTCATTCATCTTAAAGGTTGCCTTCCATTCATCCCCCTCTCGTATCCGAATCTGATGGTACCCGCTTTTCAAGTCTATCTTAGAGAAATAAGCTGCCCCACTTAAACAATCCATCATATCATCCATTCGCGGTAGTGGAAACCTGTACCGAATGGTGATTTTATTGATGGCCCTTGAGTCGGTGCACATCCACCATTCTCCTCCCTTCTTGGGAGCGAAGACCATTGGAACAACACAAGGACTCAAGCTCTCCCTTATCAATCCCTTGTCCAACAGCTCTTGCACCTGCTTCCTAATTTCTTCATTGTCCTTGGGGCTCATTCGGTATGCCGCTTTGTTTGGTAAACTAGCTCCGGGTATGAAGTCAATATGATGACTTATGCTCCTTTTGGGGGGTAACTTGTCTTGCAAGTCATCTACAACTATGTACGCAAACTCCTCCAACATTTGCTGGATCTTTGTAGGTAAATCTGATACCTCTGTATGCAACAATATTGTCCTTGCTTTCTTTACAACTACATAACCTATCTCACTATCCTCAACCTATTTTAAAAATTGTTTTCTTCTAACCAACAACGTTCTCGATTCAGTAGTCTCTACTGTCCCTTCTTCCTTGATGGGTACAAGCGTATGCTTGATTCCATCCTTCACAAACTTATAACAGTTCGTCAATCCATCATGGACCACTTTCCTATCGTACTGCCAAGGCCTGCCAAGCACTATGTGACATACATCCATTGGCATGATGTCACAAAAAACTTTGTCCTTATATCTGCCTATCTGAAACTCGACCTCGCTCTGTTCATCCACCAACAACTAATGACCTTTTTGCAGCCATGAAACTTTGTAAGAGTTTGGATGCTTCAAGTATTTCAACTCCAATTTTTCCACCATCTCTGTGGACACCAAATTGTCAATACTACCGCTGTCAATAATTAACTTACAACACTTACCTCGCAACTTACAAATTTTCCTAAATAAAGCCTTCTGCTGCGTCTATTCAGTGACCTCCTCAACTAGTTTAACAACACCTTGTGCAGCACCAAAGCTTCCCCTGTCTCTGGAGCATTCTCTGCTTCTTGGGGAGGTGTTGCTACTTCCTTTAGTTGCGCCACATATGCACCTCGCTCTCCAGCTGGATCTGCTTCTGGACATTCAAATGAACGGTGCCCCCCTTTATGATACCTATAACACTGATAACCAGCCCCTCTACCTCAGCCATTTCCCTTGCCTCGCTGGGATGACCTACTGCCTCTCGCGCTGTCACCTCTATCTGCTGATCCAAAAGCTTTAGAACTATTGCCTTCCTCATTGCTGTTAGTAGTTCGGCCCCTGCCATAGGAATGGCCTTTCCCTCTACTGGCTCCTCGTCCTCTCTGGGCATTCTGCCTTTTGGTAATTTTCTCTTCAACCTTCATTGCATTGTGATACACTTCCTCAGCATTTTTCGGAGATAAAATACTGATTTCATCCAAAATATCTAACCTTAGCCCATTAACATACATGGCTATTCTTTCTGATATATCCTCTGTATATCCAGCTCGCAAATTCATTCGATAGAACTCCTCCATGTACTCCCTTACCGTCAATCCTTTCTGTTTCAGATTCTGCACTTGCCTGTGCAATGCAATCTGATAGTTCCTTGGCAAAAATTTGCCTCTTAACGTGGCGACCATCCTTGACCAAGTTTTAATCAGCGCCTTGTTCAATCTCTTCCTCTCGTTTTGGACACTATCCCACCATAGGGCTGCGTGTCCCTTCAATTTCGTCGTAGCGAATTTAACTCTGCGGTTTTCGCTGACTTCGTCGCACTCAAAGTACTTATCCATCTCACTAATCCAATCCAATAAAACTTCGATAGACAGGCTGTCGTCATACGTCGGGAGTTCTAGCTTGGGTTTACTGGTTGCTACTAAAATAGATCTCAACAATCTCACTTCTGCAGACTCACCTTTTGGTCCATATGTTGCTCCTTTAGTTTCCTCTTCACTATCATCGCCTATTTCCGGGTCTCTTCATCTACCTTCTTCTACTGCCTCCAACCGAGCAGTAAGAATTCTAATTTCCTGTCTCATTCCTTCCTCTGCCAAACTTCGAGCACCTCTGCCACGACCTCGCCTTCCTCTCTGCATTCCTCCTACTAACATAAACAACTGCTCTGATACCACTCTAACGTAGCCCAGCCACACTGGCCCACACTTCCACGTGTTCAAAATGTTATACTTGTTTGTTGGACTTTGTGACGTGTTAGATTTGGGGAATGTTTTCCATGGTTGCATGCAAGTTGGTCCGTTGATATTTGTTTGGCGATGGGAATGAGTTAATGTTGCGTTTAATTACCACCTACATACCTCGGGCCTAGTTCCTCGGTCTGTTATTTGGCCAAAACACTTTGGCTTCCCTGTCATTCGAGATTGTTCTATTCGCTGGTGAGGTTGTTGTGAGGGGTTGTTGGTTGTCCTGTGTGGTTTCTGCTCTGGTGGGTATGGAAATTCCTGGTTCTTCTCCGGGTATGACTGTGGGTGAATACCGGCCTTTCCAACTTGGTTGTATGATTGTCGGTGGTTTTCTCCGGTGGCTCGATGCTATTTTGATTCTGGTGGTGTGCTCGCTCAGCTCCTTTTCACACGGTAAGATTTCTTAGTCTCATTTTGCTGTTCTGCTCTAGTTTGGTTCTGGAATCTGGTGACTCATCCAAATATCGTTCCTTGCTATTGTTTCATTGTCTCCTTTATTTGTACTATCATCTTTGCTATGGATATGGTCATCCTTGGTCTCTGTTCTACGTAAAATCACTTAACTTCCATTGACTTGGTTTCAGGCAACAAGTGGGTGGTTTTCTGCGGCTCTGAATAGGTATTAACTCCTTCCCTAATTCAGTTCAACTTTATCTTGGTATTGATGCTAACAAGAAATGCTCCTCCTGTCCGAGCTTTGCCAGTTTGGCTCACCTCCGCTCCTCGAACCTTTGGTTTGACTTACTGAGGTATTATATATAAAACCCTCCTGT
>APFE030967459.1:41880-65335 GCA_000404065.3 Pinus taeda | reverse complement strand
ATAGTTAAAGTTTTAATCTGAGTATGGAAATGCCTACCTCAGTATGATATGATATTTTACATGTGTTTTGTGTTGAAAATTGCAGGTTCCAACCGGGCTATCCACAAGATGATCCTCGAAATGATAAAGCACTTCACCCTTCTTATATGACTTAACACCCTTATTTATTACAGGCTTCGTACTTTAGGGGGCAATCTGTTACACTGAATTTTGTCACTTTGACTATCTGCAGTATGTGGCCTCATCAATAGCCACATTGTCCTCTTTGTCAAGCCCCATACCTCTGCTCTTCATGTCAAAACCTCAAAGAGAGATAAAGTCACTTAAAAACATGTTTATCTCTGGGTACGCAGGTTCTCTCTACCTTTCCTGCGTGTACGCACTCCATATACATTAGACCTGCGTAGTAATACGCTCTGTATACTAAAGCTAGGGTGCGTACCCCTGTAAAAGTCAAAAGGCGCAAGTTTCATCTTTAAAAAGTTACTTGTGGTCACTTCTAGAGCCTTCTAGAAGAGTTTTTGACGTGTATTGAGCGCCTCCAGATGGTTCATGCATCCCTATGATAGAGGAGCTTATCCCATCAAGAGAGGAGCTACCCCATCCAAAAGAGGGAGTATCCCATTGATGTTGGAACTGAATACCTCTTCTAGAATACTATAAATACAGGCATTGGGCCAGAGGAGGGGAGGTTGAAAGCTAACATTCTATAGGGTAAATGCTGCTGGAATTAGGACTTCCATTTGTTGACTTGTGAGGAGAGATCACTATCCTTCCTTGTTGCCATAGTGGGAGTGGGTGAGCTTGTCAAAGTAGAGGAAATCTCTTTGCTGGACCCTGGGAGGAGCTTGCACAACACCAAGGCTCAGGTTGTAATGGTTCCTTTGATTATTTAATACAAATAAGTCCATTCTTCTCAATGATTTGTTAATGAATTATTTCATGTATTCCTTTGTCAATATGATAGATATGCTTTGTTTTATAATGAATATTCAGATGCTATGTAATCGTTTGCTTTGTTAGTGTATGCAGGTCTGAAAGTGAAGGAGGAGCTCATCTGGATCCGCAAGGCTGGACTGCTACAACAAGGGTAGTTCCTATTACTGAGTCAACCTCGTTAAAAAAATGAATGTACCCCTGTAAAGGTCAAAAGGCGCAAGTTTCATCTTTAAAAAGTTACTTGTGGTCACTTCTAGAGCCTTCTAGAAGAGTTCTTGACGTGTATTGAGCGCCTCCAGATGGTTCATGAACCCCTATGATAGAGGAGCTTATCCCATCAAGAGAGGAGCTACCCCATCCAAAAGAGGGAGTATCCCATTGATGTTGGAACTGAATTACCTCCTCTAGAATACTATAAATACAGGCATTGGGCCAGAGGAGGGGAGGTTGAAAGCTGAACATTCTATAGGGTAAATGCTGCTGGAATTAAGACTTCCATTTGTTGACTTGTGAGGAGAAATCACCATCCTTCCTTGTTGCCATAGTGGGAGTGGGTGAGCTTGTCAAAGTAGAGGAAATCACTTGCTGGACCCTGGGAGGAGCTTGCACAACACCAAGGCTCAGGTTGTAATGGTTCCTTTGATTATTTAATACAAATAAGTCCATTCTTCTCAATGATTTGTTAATGAATTATTTCATGCATTCCTTGGTCAGTATGATAGATATATTTTGTTTTATAATGAATATTCAGATGCTATGTAATTGTTTGCCTTGTTAGTGAACGCAGGTCTGAAGGTGAAGGAGGAGCTCATCCGGATCAACAAGACTGGACTACTACAACAAAGCATTGGACCTAAGGTAAGATCGAGAACATTTGAATTCTTGTAAAATGATGTGTATCTAGAGAAGGATAGCTCTTATTTGGTTTGTTTGTCATTAGAGAGTCTTAGACTCCTAGGAAGGTTAGATTTGTCCGCAAGTATAACTCATTCCGCTTGACAATAGGGTCGTCCAATAACTGTGAGGCTTCACTAAATATCATCGGTATGCTTCCCAGTTTAACCTGATCATTTGCCTAATTGCTTCTACTTTTTCCTCTTTTGCCTGCCTCCACTATTGTTCGAGTTGTTTGACATTTGGAAGAAAACCTGGAATGGACTTTGCTACCAGGTTGTCACTATGTAAATTTTCATTGATGTTTTCTATAACATTGTTTGATGCCACTGCTACTTCTGTTGTTTCCCTTTCTGCATGTTTAAGCATAACATCCCAATCTGCAAATAAAATTTCCTTGTGTGATTCCTCCACTTTAAGCAAGTCAGCCTTACTCCCATCTTCTAAATTCTGCCAGGTAATGAAGTCGAAAACTCTCTTGAAGATTTCATCATATTCGAGTCTCATCTCAATGACCTAACTCATTAATTTGTCACTTGTCTCACAATAGGAATTCCATTGCAAGATCTTTTGGCATAATAGTTCCTTTTGGTGCATCAGCTGGGAGTTAAGGCTAAGTGATTCAGTAATAAACTGATCAATATTTGGATCATATTTATGTATATAAGTTATTCCTTGTATTTGTGCTTCCTTCTCTGCTAAGTTGGCTTGATGTTTTATTTGCATCTGCTTGAATTCTTGTTGGAGCTTAGCTAACTGCGATTCTTCTTGCTTGTTAGAATTTTCTTGCTGTAACTGTTGTTCTAACAATAAGATTTTATTTTCCCTTTCCTTTAGCAACATTTGCACCTCTACTTCTTTATCGATAATCGTTGTAGCATAGGCCCCTGCAAACTGTGACAGTCTAGTAAGGTTGGCGGACGGGTCAATGGGTGAGTCTTTCTAGACAATATCTATCGGTTCATTATCGAGAGTAGTAGCAGTTGTAGCATCTAACTTCATTTTCTGCCTTTGCCTTTTAACAATGGCTTTGTGGGTAGGACTATAGAATACATCTAAAGGAGGAACCTCCTCAATCCTTTAAACAATTTCAGAGGTAGGAGTGTCAGGAATGTGTTCTACCTCTTGAATATTCATGGTTTTCTCTACTATAATTTCTTGATTTGTTCTATGCTGTGGAGTCTGTATCTCTAGTGTTTGTTTCTTAGCATGGAGATTTTTATTAAAGTTCTCCCATTCTTCATCTAAATCAATCACCAGGGGTTTAATTTGCTGAATGTAGGTGGAATGAATTTCAACCTGTTTTTTACCTTAATTTTTCTCAACTTTCTTTTCTGTAGACTGGGCTGTATCTCTTCCTGACTCCTTACTTTTTCTTCTCCCATTCTGTGATTGTTGTTCTGAGTGCTCTAATTCCCTCGTAGATTTCTCTTGAGATTCTTCCTGGGAGTCATTTTTAGATTTTCCTTTGGAAATACCTTCTAGGCTTACGTTGGGAGTCGGCTCCCTTATTGGTTCAATCCACAATTGGTCCAATGGGACCTTTAACAATCTCCTTTCTTTGTATTGATGAAAGGCCTCAAGCTCTTGTTGGTTAAAAAGTAGTGATGACATGTGCTTCACTTCTGTGAATGTCTCTTTCTATAGGAAGATGTCATCAAATGGATCTTTCTTGTGACTGAATACCTTCACTTTTACCATGGTAGTGAAGTCTTTGGCAGTGCCAAATGGGTCATACTACCTACCTGGGAATTTAGGTAATTGTAGAGATAACATGATCTCTAGCTCTTTAAATTCGTGCCCCACATCGTGTAGTGCAAATGCTCCACACTACAAACGGAATGTAGGCCAAATGGTCTTATTTGCTTCCTTCAATGGTTTGCTTAGCCCACCCTCACTAACTGTTTTATAGGCTATCTCTTTAGCCATCAATTTATCCAGGACATAATATGGGAGGACATGTGGTGGGGTGATGCTGCCAAATATCCTGATATATGTGAATGTTTCCTCTCCAAACCATTTGGCCAGTTTTAGGATATCTACCTCGGCTTCCTTGGAAAACTTGGGGGCATCTTGATTGTAAATGTGTTTGTGGATAGGGAGCATGACTCCATGAAAATTTTTGTAAAATTGTGTTTGAAACTAAGATTCCCATATGTCTTTATGTTATATATGAATGTGAAGTTGATCTTGGACAGTCCACTTCCATCCCATGACAAGAAGTTTTGAACCAAAACAAATTGCATCCATTACATAGGCACTCATAAAAAATGGAGGGTAAAGCCTCGTTGAGGCACTCCTTTTCCTTCTATAATCGATTATTGCCTTCTATAAATTCTCAGACAAAATTTGTGCCCAATTCATTATAGTTGCATTTATGGTTGCATCTATTAATGGCAGCCATTCTTGGGAAAATTTAGTACTATCGGGCTTGAAAAACATCCTACATAGCATGGCAGTTGCAAAACTATGATGGGGAGAAATAGACGCAATAGAGTAGATACTGTTCTTGTCTTCTATTATTTTTCCCTCATTATTTGACCAAGTCTAGGTGCAGTCTGTTGGGTTCTCATCCTCTTTTGCAAGCTTCTCAATGAACTACTTCTTGTAGATGACTTGTGGCTCTGGTAGGTGGTACATAAGCCGTAGGTTGTTCGGCGAAAAAGATCCCATAACCTCTTGGCTTTTGGTCCTGAATTCTCTATCTGAGATATCAGCCTCATCAATAACCCATTTAACCATATCTGTATAATGGATTATCTTTGGGTGCACAACTATGTGATGCAAAAATGAGCATGTCGTCTAAAAAATGGACCCATCGGAGGAATCACGACCGTCAACTGTGATCTTTGTTTCTAGAAGTCTTGTTTCCTCTTCTTCTAAGATATTATACATGGTTTCCCATGCAGAGGTTCCTCCATCTCTGGTGCATGTAGTATCCAAAAATAGGGGAGTCATTTCTGATTTCTCAGACACGACTACCTTGCCTTTCTTCACCATTGCTCCCAAAGATTTGTTCTGTGGATTGTTCCTGAAAGTGGAGAAAAACTGCAGCTATCGAATATATGGAGATAATAATGAACGTGAAATGGAATGATACAGATAACTTGTAAAGGTGATAAAAGAAGTTTTATTTGAACACAGATAAGAAGATATCATATCACGTTAAATGGCTCTTCACACATAAATGTCATTAAACTTTACTAAATTCCCACTAATGTTTGTCATCTCTTAGCTTTAATGCTCATAAATGTCTACATCGTAAGTCGGGAAAAGAGCTTCTAGGGTGGTGAGCCTTCGAATTGCGATAATGTCGAATTTGTGATTTGTGAAGCAATATCGCAGATCACATTATCGCATTATTCCTTTTTGCTTTTCTTATTATTTCTTATGTTTCTGCGAGATGCCTCATTTATTATTTCTAAGGAAAAGCTCATTTGTTAGGTTTTCTACGTAAAGACCATTTTACTAAGTGGTGGACTTAAACATTTGTTTGTAATGTATGTTGGGAGTGGGTCTGGTTTTTTATCACATTTCGGAATTTTGATTGGTGGTAAGTTTTGCAATGTTCATTTAAATTCTCGAGATGTGATGCAGTGCTTAGTTTTGATGAGAAATACCTAAGGACCTAGTTTATATAAGAAATTTAAAAGTTTCAAAGTGCTTTAGCATGAAGTCCTTCTTTGATTTCTTTTCACTAGATTTGGTGGATTAGTAAAGCTTTCTTTTTTATAAGTAAGAGACGAACCTTCTATTAATCTAATCAAATTACATAATATACAGAGTGCCCCAGACAGCAGGGGTGGCAAAAAAATAGGGATCGAAGCTTACAAGATTCTTACAAACAGCTCAAAGTGGTTCCTACTACAACACTTCCACAATACCAGATACCAGCCATGTCCCGCGCGATGTGCCACATAAGGTTTTGGGGTTTTGTATCCATGGTTTCACGGAAATTCAGGGACCCATACAGGGACCCACTGTGGACCCCACTGCCCCTCACAAACGGACCTGATCGTAACTCTAAACTGGGTCCAATAAATAGAAACAGGTCCAGAACCCTAAGGCAACAAGCACGACCCATCTGAGTTGTCGAATACATAGTCCCAATCCAACGGTCATCAGGGATATCGCACGGACGAGAAGTGTGGAGGTTAACCGCACGATGAGAGTGGTTTTCTCTCACCTCTCGATGCCATGTGTTTCCCACTGAGTGGAATCGCATGCACCTACCAAAATACCAGAAGCCATCTAAGTCCCGCATGACATACCACTTATGGTATTGAGTTCGTGGTTTCACAAAAAATCCAGAACATTCCGTAGACCTTGCTGAGCCTTCCACCTGGAGTCACCAACAGAAACCCGTTGAGCCAAATATCCCTAGGCAGTCCATTCTGTATCATTGTCTGACTTGAAACCTTCCTCATTCATCCAAAAGTTAACAAAGTTGTGGAGAGCGACAATATCCCAAGATCGTAGGATGGATTAGGTGATATCATCCTCACTTCTATCTCCCAAATCTCTTCGATCAGCATTGTTCCTCCATAAATCCCAATCTTTGGTTGCTAGGATGAAACAATCCTCTCACAGTTTCCCTTCAGGTAACAACTCCCATGCATATTGAGAGTCCCTGTCCTTATTGGCCACACCTTCATTTTCCAACCGATCTGCAAGCATATTTTCCTTCCTTCTAACATGAACAAATATAATCATTTAAGGGTCTACAAGTGAGAGTGGATATGGTGAAAAACCTGTAGCAGCTTCCAGTGCTTCGACACTTTATCTGGCAAAGTTCCATTGTGAATCTTCTTGGCTGCTCTGATGATCAAATCTGAATTTTCTTCAATGATAACATTCTATAAATTTGCCTCCACCAGGATTTCCAAGCATTGATCTAAAGCCAGAAGTTCAGCCATGTTATTGGTACCCTTTTCCAAGTGGCCATGGAAGATGTATTCTGTGTGCCCCTGAGGATCTCTTATAGCACCCACAAAGCCTGCTTCCCTCAGATTACCCTTAGAAGCTCCATCAATGTTTACTTTGAAGAAGCCCTGAGGAGGGGGTTGCTATCTACTGGCTCCTGTTAATTGTTCTCACTTCCTTCCTTATTCCTTGAGGATTGATGGATTGAAGACCCAAATTAAGAATAATAATCTCCTCATGAGGCAGAGGAGTATTCATGAGAATTGGCCTCAAAAGGCTCTTAGCTATTTCTTTAATCTGTTTTAGAATTTGATTGATTATATGTTGGGCTTCGCTAGCTTTATTTAAGAAGATCCGCCTATTGCGTTATTTCCAAACATTCCAAATGACAAAGCATGGTACTAGCATCCAAGCTTTGTTGATGATCTCATTCTCTGAGAAGCTCTTCCTCTAGTTTTTTAGAGTGTTGGATATGCTAATACTATCTTTGTCGGTATGTCAGAAACTTGAGGCCACCCAGTCCCACGCCTTAGCATAAAAAGAGCAGAGGTTGAGAAGGTGTTCAATCATTTCCTCATGTGAGCTGCATGGGTGACATTTGGAAGGGCTAATGAATCCTTTCTTGAGGAGGTTTTCCCAAGCTAGGATCTTTCTTTGATGCACAAGCCAGATAAATAACTTTATTTTCATCCCGTGAGAAGTTTGCCAAAGTTCCTTCCAGACTTTATCAACATTTACAAAGTTGAATCCAGTGATTGCTTGTTTTTCCTATTTGAGGTTAAAGTTACCTTCATTATTCTTGCCCCATATTAATTGGTCGTGTGAGGAGGAAACCAGAATAAGTCTGTGTTTTAAGTCCATGGTGAGAGTCTCTGCCGTGGCCTTCAAAGGACTCTCATCACTGTAACTTAGTTCCTTCAACTTCCTCCATTTTTCATTGTTCCTTCCCTGGTCCTAGAAATATTTTACCAATAATAGGTTTTTGCTATCTTTGTCTCTCTTGAGGGCTTCCAGGTCAATCCTGTTGAGGATGGGTTCCTGTTGCCAGCTGTCCTCCCAAAATCAAGCTCGGTCCCCTGCTTGGATTTCCCAAAAACAATGCTGCTGAATAATGCTTTTATTCTCCCAAGCCAAGTTCCATATGTGTGAGCCTCTGATTTGTCTTGTCATTCTAATAAGATCCTTTTCCTACCAATGCTCGGCATACTTTTGTTTCCAAAGCTTGACCCAAGGGGCATTCGGCTCCTTGATCCATTGCCACCAAAGCTTAGCTCCTGAAGCTTTACTGAGAGTTTCCGGATCATGCAGCCCCAAGCCACCATGGCTTTTGGGCTTGCAGATCTTGTCCCATGCAACTAAAGCCCATTTTTTTTTATCTTCCCCTCTACCCCACAGAAATTTCCTTTGAATGTTCCTTATCTGCTGCTTAATACCTTGGGGAATGCCAAGATATTTGGAAGGCAACTATTCCCTTTGAAAACCCAGAATCCTAGTAATGTTTCTCTATATAGCAATATTAGTGTTAAAGAAAAATACTTGGATTAGTAAAGCTTTCTATCATGCTTAACCATACGATATGTAGTAAAGGAAAGCATTTACTAGTTCTTTTGAAAAGGGGTTTGATTGATATATTGTTTTATTCCAAAATTAATAAAGAAAATTCTTTAATGCTAAACTTGTTTTGGAAAGAGTTTTTTAAAGGGTCACCATATATTAATGTAATATTGACTACTATATTTAACAAATGGGGGTTTGTTGAATAGCACAAAAATTGGTGATTCACTTGGAAGAACCAGTTATCTCTGAGAGTTTTTTGAAATTTCTAAAACTTCCAAAATATAGATGACTTAGAAAATTGAATTTATATGAAATATAAGATAATTCATACTGCTTTTTGAATATTTAAATAATATCCTCTTAATCATCATCCTTCTAATTATTCTCAACTCATAAGAAAGCTACTTTGTCTACATCATTCATTACTTCGTTTTAAAGATAAAAACAGGGGGGCTCTTTTTAGATCAGTTTTGGTATACTCAGTTGTCATAGGTAGAGCCTTTGCTGCTAGAAGGCATTCATAGCCTCGACACAGTTACCTTTTAGCCAGAAATTATTTAGTATCCCACCTTGGACAAAATGCATTTTTAGAGATAAGCTTAGATTTATATACTAATTGTCTTTTTATTTTCTGAAATAATTCTTTTTCTTCAACTTTTTATCTTTTAACCCTTAAAGGACAATGTCTTGGTTTGGTGACCAAAATTGACAATGCCATTCACTTGATTTATAACTTAATTGAACAATCTAGCTCGTGATGACACCCCTTGTCTTTCTAATTAATACAATCTCAAGACATTACCCTATTTTGATATGCATTATTGGTAATGTCAGCTAGTTATAACCGTATGATCATGGTAAGCCGGCTCTTGATGAGACCTCTTATCATTTAATTTTAAGTATATTTTAGAATTACACTCTAAAAATGAAATCTGATTAGATGGGGAGAATCATTGGCTCCTTAAGAGCTTCTAGATGATAATTTGTAGAGTTTGAGGATGCTTTTCTGTAGAGGGACTTTGTTTTGTTATTGATACTTTTCTTGACTGATGTAGAGGAAATATTTCTTTCTAAAGTTAAGTGTCATCAAAGATCAAATAATTTTGGCCGAGAACAGGCAGTTTTGGAGCAATAGAACTTAACTATATATTTCATATGTGAAGATTACTTTCATAACAATCTTTACTTATACAAGCAAAAAGTCAAAATTAAAAAGAGACTATCATTTGTAAAGCCAAAAGTACATGTTTTTCAACTTGTATTATTCTTTCTAGAAAAATAAAATAAAGGCAATAATATACAATGAACAGAAGAGATCATCTTCTATGGAAAGTATTTCTTTAAAATATGACCATTAATAGGTAGAGATTCCCTCTTACTTGATAAATCCTGCAATAAAAACGTTAATAGGCCTATTTGTTCTACAATTCAAAACAGGCTGAGCCACATTTGTTGGAACTTGGTATGCTTACCTTTTTCTTCTTGGGCTTTATCCCATTTCAATACTAGGTCTCCGATTTGAAAAGATTTTGAACTTACAAAATTTGAATCAAAGGAAGTCTTGACTAACTGTTGATGGTCTGTGTTAGGCCCCTATACTACTAGTGTCACCCCTTATTGTTATTAGTACAAACCACTTATTATATTGATGTACCCATGTAGTGCCCATATTGTTACTATTGTGCCCCATAGAAGCCCATTATTATTATTATTGTGCCCTTACATTATTATTGTTATGTCGGCTCTGGTTATGTTATGACCCCTTAGACTCCTATATATAGAAAGGAGGTCTTTTCATTTGTATCATCGAAGAATTGTTCATTTATGTAATGTAAAGGAGGTTGCCCCCTCGAAGAGGCTGAATTCTAAGTCGTTGATCTATCTTTTCTATCTTTTCTTGAGCTGGTTTCATAACAGTCTGCGTGTGTGATTTTGTCCTTTTCCCTTTCCTCTTCAAGCTTAAGCATTTATAATTGTCTAACCTTCATAGAAGAGGAGGGAGTTTCTTCAATGAAGTAAACTAAGGCTAAAGATGGAATAACCACATTTGTAGGTAAGACAACGTCTTTCCCATAGACCAAATTGAAAGGAGAAGTGCCAATGGAGGCTTGCTAAGTTATTTGTTCTACCGACAGAGCAAATATCAAAGATGTATGCTAGTTCTTTTGACTTTGATCAACAGTTCATTTAATAATCCTTATGAGATTTTTGTTTGTAGATTCAGCTAACCCATTTCCCTGGGGATAATAGTTAGTAGAGTACTTAAGCTTAAAAGCTCTTTTGAAAGCAAATTTTGTCATGGAATTGCCTAAAAAATAAGACATGTTATCAAACATCATGGCAGATGGTAGACCAAATCTGGTTCTGATAAATTGATCGATGAATTCAATAATGTTTTCAGAATTGGCTACCTTGAGTGGAATTGCTTCCACCCATTTTGTAAAGTAATCATTTATTGTAAGGATGTATCTATGCTTCTTATAAGAATGAGGAATGATCTCAACAATTATATCCAATCCCCATTTCTCAAAAGCTTGTTCAATGTTAACTGGTTATAATGGTAATGCGGGTTTTCTTTATCTCTCAGGAGTTTTCTGACAAACTTTACATCTTCTTACATAACTGTGTGTATCTTTGAATAATGTTGGCTAGTTATAGCCGGCATCTAGTATTTTATGTGCGGTGGTATCTCCTCCAAAATGTCCACCAGCTAGTCCATCATGAAGTTCCTCATAGACTTGTACATCATCACCTGAGTCTTGTAGTGTTGATAGATTAGATGCTCTTGCTAACATCCTGCAAAAACCTTGACCTTTTATAATTTTCATTGGTCTTATTTCAATGTCATATTCTTATAGAGCTGTTACCCAATTTTCTCTCTTCTCACCTACATCCCTTTGTATTAACAGATTTCTCACTGCTGAGAATGGCACTATTACTTTAGTGTGGGTTTTAAGTAGAAAAGGTCTGAAGTGTTTTATTGATTTGAAAACGGTGAAAGATTTTTTTTCAACATGTAAGTAATTCAATTCAGCCCCCTGTGAATTGGAGCTAAAGAAAGAGATTGGTGCTTCAGTGTTTTCTTCATTCACTTGTGTCAATATGGTTGCATATGATTTTTCGGAAGCAAAAGTATATAAAATGAAATGTTTTGAAAAAATCGGGGTGGCTAAAGATGGAGCATTTATGATTTCTTGTTTGATAAAGTTAAAAGCTTGATGTTCTAAGTTTCCCCATTTAAACAGAGAATTTTTCTTTATCATGAATTGAAGAGGTAAAACAATTCATGAGAAGTCAAGGACAAATCTTTTAACAAAATCTGACCTAGGAAAGATTGCATTGATTTTTTGTTATGAGGTAAAGGTATTTCAAAAATTTCTCTTATTCTGTCAAGGTCTATGTGAATCCCTGCTTTGGACAGAATGAATCCAAGGAGCTTCCCTTCACTTAACACGAAGAAAGATTTCTTAGGGTTAAGAGAAATTTCATACCATTGGCAACACTCAAATATTTGCTTTAAATCTCTTAGATGATTGTTTCACTTTTTGGAATATACAGTTATATCATCTAAGTAGATCACTACTGATTTGTTTACTAAACCTTTGAAGGCTATGTCCATGGCTCTCTGGAAAGTAGCACCAGCATTAATCAATCCAAATGGCATCTTTTGATAAGCATAAGTGCCCCATTTTGTTCTGAATGTAATTTTTAGCTGGTCATCTGGATGTACTATGATTTGATTATAACCTGAGAATCCATCGACATTAGTTGTGAGCCTACCACTGATTGCAATATCTGTTCCATAGGAGGTAACGAGAAATTGTCCTTTTGGCAACCTTTGTTGAGGTTGTGGAAGTCTATGCATATCCAAATATCATTGTTCTTCTTTCTGACTAGGACAAGATTGGAGACTCACTGGGAATGTTTGACAGGGAAAATAATCTTGGCTTTTAGCAGTTTGTTTAATTTAGATTTAATCTGGTTTTCTAAATTAGGATGGATTTTCCTTAATTTCTGTTGAACGGGCTTCTCATCAAGCATCATGGGGATAGTATGTTGAATAATAGAAGTGTCATATTTTTTAAGATCGTCATAGTTCCATGCGAAGACATTCTTGTATCTCTTCAACAATCGTGTAAAGGTTGATTTTTCATCTAATGTAAGTCCGAGGCCTAGATTAATATTTTGAGCTTTCTTGACGGTTCCAAGGTTAATCAATTCAAACCTCAAAGTTGAACAATGAAGTTTCGAGTTGGTGGGTTTTTTAAATTTGTCTGTGAGGTCATATCAATCTTCCAACTTAACTACAGACTTCGGTATAGCATTATTGGTTGTTTCTTGTTTAAGTTGGCAATCATGCTGGTCTTCATCAACTATCTAGTCATCATAAGAGCCTTTTGATGTCAAAAAGCTTATGACATTTGGGTTGTTATTAAAGACTCTCCAGTTGGTGATATTATTGGGAATAGAAGGCCTAAAAATCAATTCAATAGAAAAGCGATCAAGGCTATAATCTTTTGATGGAATAAGCTTGGAAGCGACATTAGCTAGGAGATCGAAATTGGCATTTTGGCGTCTTGGAATAGGGGAAATATTAAATGTTGTAAAGTGGGAAGTCAGGTCTTAGACCAACAATTGATAGTGTTTCAAATGTCCTGACAGACAATGTATAGTATTTATTACATGGTTTATCACAATTTCTGAATCTCCAAACACTTGGAGGTGTTTGATATTAAGGCCAATGACCTTATACAAACCTTGAGCTAATGCTTCATATTTCGCAGTGTTATTTGTGCAATCAAATTCAAGTCTGCATGCTAACATAGTCTTTTCTCCTTCGGGGCTGACTAATATGCATCATGCTCTTGCTCCATCATTGGATTTAGATCCATAAAAAAATAATTTCCAAAAGAAAGAGCTAACTACAGGTTTATCTACAAAATTTATGCACTTAGAAGTGTCTGTTTGGGAAAAACTTTTGTCTTGAGATACAACAGAGTTTTCCAAGAAAGGCGAAGTGTAAGCATTGAAATTTCCTAGAAATGATTCTATTGAGTAGTTACCGATTATATTGTTGCTATACGTGAATTCAAGTCTGCATGCTAATATAGTCTTTTCTCCTTCGGGGCTGACTAATATGCATCATGCTCCTGCTCCATCATTGGATTTAGACCCATCAAAAAATAATTTCCAAAATAAAGAGCTAACTAAAGGTTTATCTACAATTTATGCATTTAGAAGTGTCTGTTTGGGAAAACATTTTGACTTGAGATACAACGGAGTTTTCCAAGAAAGGTGAAGTGTAAGCATTGAAATTTCCTAGAAATGATTCTATTGAGTAGTTATTGATGATATTGTTGCTATATGTGACTGCTTCATTTTATCCTTCTAGCTTTGTGACTATGTACTTTTGATGTTTTTCTCGATCAACCCTTATTTGATTTGGCTTGCCATTATAGGGAAGCCACATGTGAGACTAGTCAGTTGCAAAATAACCATGAAGTTTTTCTAACCAATCTCTACTAAGGATTAGGCCATAAAACTCAGGAATATCAGCCACAAGAATGTCAATGACTTGACAAACTTTAGGGTTTGATGAAATTATGGTGTTTATCTGATTAAGTTCCCCAACAACTTCGACTTGAGATCGATCTAATTGTACTATACGTACAACAGACTTTTGAGGCTGAACATTCAACTTTGCACAAACTATTCTAGGTAAGATGTTAGATGAATCTCCTGAATCAACTAAACAGTTGTGCAAATTCTTATTAAAAACTTCAAAAGTAAGGAGGAATGGAGGAGTATGAGATTTAGATCTTCCTCCAATTAGAGCAATGTCGGTTGGATCAATTTTGTTTAAAGAGGTGCTAAGGGGCCTTCCCATTTCTTGGGTGGCTTGTGAGATCACGGCAACAGGAAGTGGTGCAGTAGGTACTGGTTTGAGTTCTTTAAGGAATAGCTTCTGCTGATGTTTCAATTTTCTAAGCTCATGAAAGGTGATGTTTTCCATAGTTTTCTTCATATCATCAACAATATTATATTCTATTTCATTAGAAACTATGAGAGTTTTAGCTGAAGATATAGAATTTAATTGAAAAGGAGTGGTTAGAGTGGGTTTTGATGAAGACTTATTACTTGTTGTTGTGTCACTAGGAGGGGTCATTGAAGCCTTCTACTTTGGATTTGTTTGTGGCAAATCAACAAGGTTTTTACTTTGGGTGGCAACAGGTAGTGCTTCTTGAGATTCTTCGTTGGGAAGAATAAAATCCCACATTCCTTATAACTTTGTCGCTTCTTCATCATCTGTTTGTTCTTCGTTTGTTGAAAATTCATTCTCCTCTCCATATTATTCGGAATTTGATATAGCATTTGGATGTTTAGGATCAGTAGGGGAATTCCTCTTAAATGGTCTAAAATATTTTTTAGAGGAGGTTTATGCTACCTATTTTTTGATGTCAACCATTTCATTAGACATGGTTTTGAGGAATTTTTGTAAACCTTCAAGATCGAAAGGATCTTTAGGTGGTTTCTTTTTGGAATCATCCCTAAAAGTTACTTTCTTTGATTTTCATTCTTCTAGTGCATTTTTCTTTTATACAGCTAGAATTAGTTTTTCTATAGCCATTGCCTTTTTCATATTTTCTGCCAAAGTTGGTTTGGCAGCTCCATCAATGAAAATAGTTGTGTTTGAAGGGAGAGCAGAAATATACCATTCATTTTAGACTTCATCGCTAGGCTTAGACACCATTGTTATCTTATTCAATAATTTATTGAAGCGAGAGTTGAAGTCTTTTATTTGTTCTTTAGGTTCAGCTTTCAAATTTGAGATATCATTGATTAGGGTAACTATGGATCTATCATCTCCAAATTTAGTTAAGAACTACTCTTGAAAAGCATCCCAACTATTAATAGAACCCGATGGTAATGAGAAGTACCATGATCCTGTTGCTCCTTGTAAAGTATATGGGAATAATCTTACAACTGAATCTTCTTCCACTACTTCATTCAATTTAATGGACAACATGAAATTGCTTATATTTTCCTTAGCAAGTGGGCCATTATCAGGATTGAATTTGGGTAACCATTTCTCTGGATGTGCTGGCAATTGATGTAAAAGCCCAACCATCCTAATAGCTCTTAGGTTTGTCCATGGCCTCAGAGGATTTTGTGCCATTGTTGGTATGTGAGTAGGAGAAGGTGTAGCAATGGTTGAAGGTGATTTGGTAGAGGAGGATGTAGTTCTTATACCTGTGTGAATCACGATCTGGAGTGGTGAGGCGGATGATTGATCTTGTGACGGTATACACAGAATGAATGAAGATGAAGATTTTGTTGATGAGAGAACCTCACTATGAGATTCGGATGGTGTTTTCTTAGCTTTCTGACGGCTTGGCAAAGGGATTTCGAACAGTGGGATTCCAAGTTTTTCACTCTGTGCTCTAGTTAACCATTAAGATGGGGTAAACTAAGAGGTAACACTATCTTGGGATAACTCAGATTCTTCTTGAGATAACAAAATCCCTTGTAATTTATGAATCAAAGATTGGACTTTAGGGGCTTCAGTAGAAGAAGAATGATCTGGCTTCTTTGGGATTTCAGTAATGTGTTATGTATTTTTCTTTGCAACTTCTCGGTTAGGATCAGTAGATATGGAATGCAATCGAGAAGTTGGAGGTGATGGTGAGGGAGTCTTACTCTTAGAATGGTCTGTGATTTGGACTTACTTGCCATTCATAGTCAAGCCCTCCTTCTAGCGCCAAAATGTTGAAGCCTCGAAAATCATTTCTTACAACATGGGGTAAAACCACCCTATCTGACCCTTGGCTTGTAGTTCCTTTTCCGTTTTGTTTGGTGGCTCTGACTGGGGATAGTGGGACCAATTTCCAAATCTAATTTATGATAGTGCTAATGGGGTGATATGCGATATCTAGAGTAATGTTTAAGCTAAAAGTAATATAATCTAAACAAATAATTACATGTATATATCCTAATGTAAACACTATCTAGCTATGACTATACCCAGGAATGAATTTAAAGTATGTGATCTACAATAATGTCCAAAAGAAATTGGTAATAAAGATCATTCAATTGCAATAAGAAATGAAATCATTTAACAATAATTGTTTTGGATAAATAGTTAGCCAAAATTATTGTGAAAGATATATCGCATAAGAAATTATTCATATATTCAACATACAAATTTAGGCCATCACCATACAAAAGTGCAATAAATGATAACCAAGATTCAAACTTTCATACATAAACAACTTGAAGAGAATTTATTGCTTAATACATAAGTAAAACAAAATTACAAGATAAAAGTACCATTTGTAATAAGTCATGCTCATGTGATTCAACAATATTGATCTACTTCCACTCACTCCAACACCATCTAAGAGTACAAAAGTGCAATTTCAGTAGAAGATGCCAAATAAGATAAAAAGAAATCATGTTCCATTGATTTCACCAGAACTTCCTGAAAAGGACATAAGTGCATGTTTTGAAGATTGTTTCTGATAAAAAATTTGGACCCCTCTCTAAATACATGAGAGGGGTTTAAATACTAAACTATAAAACTAAAAATAGATTATTAAAAAAAATAGTTGAGGAGGTTTAAATGACCTTCCTCAAATTATGAAAAATAAAGAAAAAATAGAAATGAACATGGTGACTATCTCCTTTGTGTTTGATCCTTAAGATTGCAAATGTCTGTGATGAGCTTAAGTTGTGATGGTCAGCTGATTTCAGATTTCAACTTCCCAGTGAACATGGCATCGGTCAGTGTTGGCACCATTTTCTCCATAGAAGTGGTTAGGTGTCATAAGAGTCATCCACTAGTTGTGAGGCTTCGCTAAATGTCGCTAGTATGCTTCCCAGTTTAACCTTGTCGTTTGCCTAATTGCTTCTCCTTTTTCCTTTGTTGCCTGCCTCCACTATTGTTCGAGTTGTTTGACATTCGGAGGAAAACCTGGAATGAACTCTAGTACCAAGTTGGCACTATGTAAATTTTCATTGATGTTCTCGATAACACTGTTTGTTGCCACTGCTTCGTCTGTTGTTCCCCTTTCTGCCTGTCTAAGCCTAGCATCCCAGTTTGCAAATAAAATTTCCTTCTGTGATTCCTCCAGTTTAAGCAAGTCGTCCTTTCTCCCATTTTTTGAGTTCTGTCAGGTAATGAAGTCAAAAACTCTCTTGAATATTTCATCATATTCAAGTCTCATCTCAATGACTTGACTCGTCAATTTGTTACTTATCTTGCAATAGCAATTCCATTGCGACATCTTCTGGCATAATAGTTCCTTTTCGTGCATCAGTTGGGAGTTAAGGCTAAGTGCTTTAGTAATAAACTGATCAATTTTTGGATTATCTTTATGTAGATCAGTCATTCCTTGTATCTGTGCTTCCTTCTTTTCTAAGATGGCTTGATGTTTTATTTGCATCTGCTTGAATTCTTGTTGGAGCTTAGCTAACTGCGATTCTACTTGCTTGTTAGAGTTTTCTTGTTGTAGCTGTTGTTCTAATAGCAAAATTTCATTTTCCCTTTCCTTTAGCAACATTTGCACCTCTGCTACTTTATTGATAATCATTGTGGCATAGGCCCCTGCAAACTATGACAGTCTAGTAAGGTTGGCGATTGGGTTGATGGGTGGGTCTTTCTAGATGATATCCATCGGTTCATTATTAGGAGTAGTAGCAGCTGTAGCATCCAACTTCCTTTTCTTCCTTTTTATTTTAACAATGGCTTTATGGATAGGACTGTAGAATACATCTAAAGGAGGAATGTCCTCAATCCTTAAAACAATCATCAGAGGTACAAGTGACAAGAATGTGTTCTACCTCTTGAGTATTCATAGTTTTCTCTACTGTAATTTCTTGAGTTGTTCTGTGTTGTGGAGTCTGAAGCTCTAGCATTTGTTTGTCAGCATGAAAATTTTTATTAAAGTGTCCACTTCTTCATCTAAATCAATCACCAGGGGTTTTATTGGCTGAGTGGAGGTGGAATGAATTTCAGCCTATTTTTTAGTTGAGGTTTTCTCAACTGTCTTTTTTGTATACTAGGTTGTATCTCTTTATGACTCCTTACTTTTGCTTCTCCCATTCTGTGATTGTTGATCTGAATGCTCTAATTCCCTGGTAGATTTCTCTTGAGATTCTGCTTAGGAGTCATTTTTAGAGTTTCCTCTAGAACTACCTTCTAGGCTTACGCTGGGAGTTGTCTCCCTTATTGGTTCAATCCACAAATGGTCCAATGGGACCTTTAACAATCTCCTTTCTTTGTATTGATGAAAGGCCTCAATCTCTTCTCGGTCAAAAAGTAGTGATGGCATGTACTTCACTTATTTCAATGTCTCTTTCTATAGGAAGATTTCATTAAATGGATCTTTCTCGTGATTGAATACCTTCACTTTTACCATGGTAGTGAATTCTTTGGCAGTGCCAAATGAGTCATATTGCCTACTAGGAAATTTAGGTAATTGTAGAGATAACATGATCTTTGCTTCTTTAAATGCATGCCCCACATCGTGTAGTGGAAATGATCCACACTACAAAGGGGATGCAAGCCAAATGGCCTTTTTTTCTTCCTTCAATGCTTTGCTCAGCCCACCCTCACTAGCTGTTTGATAGGCTATCTCTCTATCAATCAATTTATCTGGGACATAGTATGGGATGACATGTGGTGGGGTAATGCTGCCAAATACCCTGATATGCATGAATATTTCCTCTCCAAACCATCTAGCCACTAGGAGGATATCCACCTCTGCTTCATTAGAAAACCTGGGGGCATCTCGGTTGTAAATCTGTTTGTGGATAGGGAGCGCGACTCCATAACAAATTTTGTAAACTTGTGGTTGAAACTGAGATTCCCATATGTCTTTATGGTATATATGAATAGGAAGTGGATATTAGACAGTCCACTTCCATCCTATGATAGGAAATTTTGAACCAAAACAAATTGCATCCATTACATAGGCATTCATAAAAAATGGAGGGTAAACCCTCGTTGAGACACACCTTTTCCTTCTATAATCAATTATTTCCTTTGCTAAATTATTAAACAAAATTTGAGCCCAATTCAATATAGTTAGGTTTACGGCTGCATCCATTAATGGCAGCCATTCTTGGGAAAATTTAGTACTATCGAGCTTGCCAAACATCCTACATAGCATGGCAACTACAACACTATGAGAGGAGAAATAGACGTAGTAGAGTACATACCTTTCTTGTCTTTTTTTATTTTTCCGTCATTATTTGAGTAGGTCTGGGTGTAGTCTGTTGGGTCCTCCTTCTCTTTGACAAACTTCTCAACAAACTTCTCGTAGGGATAATTTTAAGGATGGAAAACTATCTTGAAGTTTAAAACATTGGTGGTTCTCACTAATCCCTAATATGAAAACTATAAAATGTTTATTGATGTATTTGTAAAATTATTCAAATTTATAATGATTTTATATATACTCTCTATATAATGTTGGCAATTTTTAGCGTAAAATAGTTTTATATTTTAAAATTTGGGCGAATAATTTTTATAAAAAAGTTGAATTTGGCAAATCCTTTTTTTGGATGGAAAATTAGCCCACTTGTGGATATTAGCCCCTAAAAGTTTCCATGACTGCTTGTTGTAGATGACTTGTGGCTTTCATAGGTGGTACATAAGCCATAGGATGTCTAATGGAAAAGATCCCATAACCTCTCGGCTTCTGGTCCTGAATTCTCTGTCTGAGATATTGGCCTCATCAATAACCCATTTAACCATATCTTTATAAGGAACTATCTTTAGGTGCGCAGCTATGTGATGCAAAAATGAACATGCCGTCTCAAAAATGGAGGCATCTGAGGAATCACGATCATCAACTATGATCTTTGTTTCTAGAAGTCTTGGTTCCACTTCTTCTAAGATATTATACATGGTTTCCCACGTAGAGGTTCCTCCATCTCTGCTACATGTAGTATCCGAAAATAGGGGAGTCATTTCTGATTTCTTAGATGTGACTGCCTTGCCTTTCTTCACCATTGCTCCCAAAGATTTGTTCTATGGATTGTTCTTGAGAGTGGAGAAAAACATCAGCTATCAGATATACAGACATAACAATGAACATGAAACATAATGATACAGATAACTTGTAAATGTGATAAAAGGAGTTTTATTTGAATGCATGCAAGAAGTTATCATATCACGTTAAATGGATCTTCACACATAAATGTCATTAACCTTTACTAAATGTCCGCTAATGTTCATTATCACTTAGCTTTAATGCTCATAAATGTTTGCATCGTAAGTCGGGAAAAGAGCTTCTAGGGTGGTGAGCCTTTGAATTGCGATAATGTTGATTTTGCGTTTTGCGAAACAATATCGCAGATCGCATTATCACATTATGCCTTTTTTCTTTTCTTATCGTTTCTTACGTTTCTGCAAGATGCGAGATGCGAGATTTGAGACGCTCATTTATTATTTCTAATACAAAGCTCATTTGTTCGGTTTTATACGTAAATACCTTTTTACTAAGCGGTGGACTTAAACATTTGTTTGTAATGTATGTCAAGAGTGGGTCCAGGTTTTGATCACATTTCACAATTTCAATGGGCGGTAAATTTTACGGTGTTATTTTAAATGCTCGAGGTGTGATGCGGTGCTTAGTTTGATGAGAAACACCTAAGGACCTAGTTTATGTAATAAACTTAGTAGTTTCAAAGTGTTTTAGCATGAAGTCCTTCTTTGATTTCTTTTCACTAGATTTGGTGGGTTAGTAAAGCTTTAAATCATGCATAATCATACGATATGTAGGAAAGGAAAGCATTTACTAGTTCTTTTGAAAAGGGGTTTGATTGATATCTTGTTTTGTTCCAAAATTAATAAAGAAAATGCTTTAATGCTAAACTTATTTTGGAAATATTTTTTTAAAAGGTCCCCATTTATTAATGTAATATTGACTACTATTATTAAAAAATAGGGTTTGTTGAATAGCACAACACAACCTAAACACCATCCAGTCATCGAAGTATACCACCAAAAATTTGTGAATGAAGTCCTTGAACACCGCGATGACCACACGCGAAAAGATCACCGACGCGTTCTTCAACCCAAAAGGCATTAATGTATACTGGAAGCACCTCCACTCCATGGGGAAGGTCGTCTTGCTTCTATCCTTAGGTGTGATCTCGATCTGACGGTACCCCAAGAACCCATCAGTGAATGAATATGCTTCATGGTTACCAACATTATCGAGTAATTCATCAGTGAATGGAGTTGGAAAGGGATCATGCACACAGGCGTCATTCAACATCTTGAGGTCTATGCATATCCTTATTTCATCCTTTTTCTTCTTTTCCTGGACCGCTATTGGTCTCACCCAATCAGATTCTTCAATCAGCTTAATAATCCCTACAGTTAGCATTTTATCCAACTCTAATCGAACCTTCTCTTTATACTTGGGGTTGAGGTGATAAGGCCTTTTCTTAATCGGCTTCGTGTCTAGTTTCAGTGTGATCTTCATGACTCCTAGGTCCCCTATTATCCCTTTCAAATCTGAAAACTTTGTAGGGAACAAGTCCTGAAATTCGTGAAGCAATTCAATGACCTTATCTACTATTGCATCATCCCAGTAGTCCCTAATTTTTGCAAATTTTAGCTCCGCTTATGTCTTTTATGAAACCAACTCAAGAAAAAGATAGATCAACGCCTTAGAATTTAGCCTCTTCGAGGGGGCAACCTCCTTTACATTACATAAATGAACAATTCTTTGATGATACAAATGACAAAACCTCCTTTCAATATATAGGAGTCTAAGGAGTCACAATATAACCCAGCCGACCTAACAATAATAATACAAAGCCACAAAAAAATAACAATAGAGGGATTCTATGGGGCAAAGTAATAACAATATGGGGGCAATAGGGGCACAACAATATTAATAAGGGGTACAACTACCATAGTAATGGGGTAATCACTAGTATTATAGGGACCCAACATGCCCCTCTCCTAAAAAAAAAGTGTTGTCCTCAACGCTTGAGTAGTTATGGATACTTCTATATAAAATTCTCATCCTCCCATGTGGAATCTTCCGCAGATAAGTTCTTCCACTTGATAAGATACTCCGAAATTGATCGATTTCGTAGTTGTCGAGATCTTGTTTCTATGACTGCTTCCGGTTCCAATATAATTTTTCCTTCCTCGTCAAGTTCTGGAAATATTGTTTGAACTGGGAGCTTGTCGTCTATAACCTTCTTTAAACATAAAACATGGAAAACTGGGTGTAATCGGGAAGCTGCAGGAAGCTCCAATTTGTATGCCATAGTACCAATATTTTGCAACACCTTGTACAGACCATAATACTTTGGTGATAATTTATTATCCTTCTTAGCTTGCTTGAGGGACATTTGCTTATATGGTTGTAGTCGTAGAAATACCCAATCACCTACAACAAAACTTCTTTCGTTGCGATGCTGATCTGCCTGTTGTTTCATTCTATTCTGTGCCAACACGAGGTTATCCTTTAAGAGTTGGAGGACTTGTTGTTGATGTTCAATGTGATGTTCCATTGCTTGAACCTTAAAATTTTCTCTTAAATATGATGTGATGGATGGTGGTTCATACCCATAAAGTTCCATAAATGGGGTCATTTTTGTTGTTGTATGGAAGGAAGTGTTATGCCACCATTCAGCCAAAGGCAACCATTTGACCCATTGTGTCTATTTATCAGATACAAAGCAACGAAGATATCCTTCCAAACATTTGTTTACTATCTCAATCATCAATTGAGGATGATAAGATGATCTATGAGCTAACTGAGTACCAAGACAAGAAAATAGTTCTGTCCAAAAATTTCCAGTGAAAATGGGATCTCTGTCACTTTACAATAATCTTTGGGTTTCCATGTAGCTTTTGAATTGTTTCCATAAATGCAGTAGAAACTGTACTGGCTTTAAATGGATGTGATAATGCACAAAAGTGTGCATACTTGGTAAGTCTGTCAACTACCACCATGATGACAGTCTTTCCCTCAGACTTGGGTAAACCTGTGATAAAATCCATTGAAACCTCCTCCCAACGTTGGCTTGGAATGGATAAAGGTTGTAATAGACCTGGTGTCTTAATTGTTTCAACTTTATTTTGCTGCAAAACCAAACATTCCGCCACAAA